>CM062809.1:53868290-54049428 GCA_031772625.1 Pinus tabuliformis
GTACCATTGTTATGCACTTCTTGAATCTCGTAAGGGGTGAGCCATCTTGTTTGCAACTTGCTTGGGAAGTCTTGGAACCTGGAATCGTACAGAAGCGCCCAATCCCCTTTTTGAAACGTTTTCTTCTTGATAAGGTTGTCATGCCATTTTTCCCTTTGCTGCTGTATTATTGCAGTATGTTTCAGCGCAAGCAATCAAGCTTCATCTAGTTCATTAATCTACTGAAGATGCTTGGTTTGAGCTTCTGTTAAATCCAGACCCACTTCCTGGGCCGTCCTTAGAGTCTTTATTTCGAATTCGATTGGAAAAATTGGTTCTTTATCGAACACAAGTTGGCAGGGAGAGTATCCAGTAGTATTCCTGCAAGTCATACGATAGGCCGACAAGGCCTCTGGCAGTCTAGCAACCCAATCTCATCGGTGTGTTGAGATTGCTTTGGTCAGAATTTCTTTTATAACCTTATTAGTGCTTTCTACCTTCCTGTTCGCCTGCAAGTGATACGGAGAAGTGATCTTGTGCATGATATGATGCTTTCTAAGGGTGGTAGTAATCTTGTTAGCTGTGAATTTCTTTCCCCCATCTATGACCACTTCTCACGGTAATCCATACCGCACAAATATCCCAAAAATGAAGTTAATCACTGCTTCCTCTGTGGCTCTTGGTAAATCTACTATTTCCACCCATTTTGTCACATAATCCGTGGCTACCAGTATGTAGGCCTTCTGGTTGGAAGGCGAATGGAATAGACCTACGAAGTCTAATGCCAACACTCGAAGGGTTCTGTTATCACAAAATCACTACTGAGGGCTGCAACCAAGCAAGATTTCATGTAACTCTTTCAACCTAACTTTAGATCAAAGATTAGCCTCTTTGATCAAAGAGGGCTCTCTCACAAACTCTTAATAAAAATCCTTCACTACAACAGATGGCTAACTCTTTACTCATTCATGAAAGCAAAAGCTGGTTGGATACATATCAAACTGGTCTTCATTGGGCTATGGAGTCTCATACACTAAGTAAACAAGAAAACATAGTCATTTCATGGAAGTCAAGGCTCTTTGCATTAAATGTCCAAACATATTCCATAAAAACCACAGCTTGCCAAATACACAGGAAGTCAGAGCATAGGATATGAATTCTGAGTGATTGTACTATAACAAGGCTGTAAAAGAACATATAATATAAAACACCACCATTATATTTGAACACAATAATCCATTGAGAATCTTGAGAAGAAATCAACACTGTTTTACTATTACTGTCACAAGTCTTACAATGGCCCAAATAACTCTGTTTTTGTATAAAATGTCCAACCTTTTTTACATCAGAGTCATTTCTATATATAGCAAACCAAAATACTACTACCTGAGACTCCTCAACAAGCATGAAGGGAGCTTGGAATTCTATCATTAATTATCTTATATATATCTTAAACAAACTAATTAATTACAAAGGTATTGTGCTGCGAAAACAGAGGGTTCCATTCCCATTGAAACTTCAAGTCTATCTCCTCGTGTGCATTGATGCGTTCTTGAAATTTGACACCTGTAGCACTTCAATAATAGCCAAGCCAAGCTGGAAGAACATTCACTGAATGAGCAGCTTCGGATGCCTGATATATGGATGATTCATCAACTGATAAGAATCTGTGCCCTATGTTCACGGTCTCTGCCTCCCATTAGTGTTCATGCATTTAAGATGATGCTTCAAGCCATTTAATCCTCTAATAGTCACGTATGATGGAAGAAACCTTATGATCTGGCCATCTCATAAACTAAACAGGTGTACCACTCAACACCTCGGCAACCCTACCAGAACCCTAAAAATTCGGATATAAAGTGAAAACTTTAACAAAAGACAAAATTTCACCTTTTCCTTAAATACTTACACCTGGCACCTTTTTAAACATCTGAATGGCTTTATATAATCTCCATGCTAGCCTCGAGTCATCCCTTTAAGATTCGCTGACCTCAGCATCAATCTCAAATTTTTCATATAAACAGTCATCTACAGCAGTTTCGTAGCGCGCTACGAAACTGCTGTAGGTAATCAAAATTAAGCATATGAACCTTAAAGCAACAGTGACTTAACTCTGTGATCTCTTCAGCTATTTTACACAGGTGTAAGGACTTCAAAAAGTTTCAAAAAGTTTCAAAATGATGACAGCCAAAATTTACCAAAATTTGGAAGGCAAATTTCCCCTTGGATCAATTAGCTAGTTTGCCTAGCTTCCTTTTCAAGCTGCTAACTTCTTCCTTTAACACCTTGTTTTCTGCTCTTAAGCTTGTATTCATTTGTTTCATGATTTTTGCCTGCTTCAGAGCTGGCACTGTCCACACATATGCATCAGATACTGAGTCAGTTTGGCTAATCAAACTTGTTCTGCCTTTCATTACAACCTTTTTATAATTTGTATATCTTACTGCCCTTTCCTTAGAAACATTTTTAATCTGAGGTATTTCTTCCTTTGTTGCTCCAGCTTGTTTCTTGATAGCAATAACATTTCCACTTTGACTGATGATAACCTTATTATTCTTGTTCTTGCTTTTGGTTGCTTGAACTATTCCGGTGAAAACCTCAAGTACCTCTGTCCTAGGCACTTCTAATGGTGCCTTCTCTTTCTGTGCTTTCTCCACTTCTTTGATTTGCCTTCTTTACTTGGCTCTTCAAATTTCAACCTTTTAGAAGCCCTTGATTTTTTAGAATTTTCTGGTGAGGACTGAGTGAGGTCAATATGCATTGGCTGCACCGAGTGATCTTGCTCAGATTCTAGTGGTTCAATTTGTATTGGCTGATCTTGCTCTAGTTCAATGGCTTCAAGTAAGTCATTTAAACTACCTTTTGAAATAGGACTTTCTTCCACAGTAACTGACTTTCCTTTCTCCTTGTTTAATTGACCTCTGGTTCTCACCCTTGAAATCTTTTCAACTTCACTTGATTTAGCTTCATCCTTCTTTTTCTGAATCTTCTGCTTTGATGACTGAGGTGTTTCCTTAGATGATGACTTAGGAGTTTCCTTTTCTGATACTCTAGATGGCTTAGGAGTTTTCTTCACTGATGTTTCAGGTGTCTCTTTAGCTGCCACAGACTTCTCTGACTTCCTTGATTTAGTTTTAGGCTTCTTATGGTCTGTCACTTCTCTTCTAAGTTCAGCCAAAGTGGGTTCTTCACTCCTTTCTTCCCTTTCTCTCACAGCCAATGGAGTGAGGCCTGTTTTGCTTGGGAAGCCGGCCATAAACACAAATGAATCCCAATCTCTGCCAATTTTTTGTAAACTATCCAACACCAGCAATTTTACTAGACCATGATGAAAAAGGGATGCTTCACAACCATCTTTCTTTAACTAAATTTTATCACACATTTTGCTAATGCTCCTGAACAAATAGAAAGGTATGTCTATTGAAACCTTACCTGTGAAATGTAACAGAAGTTTGAAGTGGTAGGAGTAAACTTTATTGTACCTACCCTCGCATGTCAGGTATTTCTGGATGCATGTGAGGAGCGTAGCATAATTCTCTTTTATATAACTCCTTGGCACCGCTTTGGTGAGATCTTTATCTACATAAGGTTCCTTCAAAAACTCTTTACAGGGACTCATGTCGAACTTGAAGTTTTTTGAACCATTCTTAGCCACCCCTCGGAATTTCAGTGACAGTGGAAATAACTTCAGGAGACACCGAAAACTCTAACATTGCCACCTTCGAATTCAGTCCAGTGAAATTTAATGCGAAAGCCTTCGTCACCTCTGCATGTCCTCCTTTCAATTTTTCGCAAAACCTCCAGCAACCAGCATTTCGAAAGGCTCTTGCTACACCTTCATCCCTGAGAGTAACATCTAACCCCTCCGGCTCTGTCCTCACACACTTACCGGATCTGTGTTCCCTCCTTTCCATCCTTCTTTGAATATTTTCACACAGGAAACTAATGGTAGCTTGTAGCACGAAAACAAACTTCGACTTTGGAGTGCAGGCTCGCTTGCAGTAGTCCTTTTAAATAAGAACTTGGGCTTCTCATACAGCAAACATGTTTACATATTATGAAAAACCCATTATGATATAACCATTCCTTATAAAATCCCTTAAACTAACACTCAAATGCATGACTCTGGACTTTATGGCGGAATAATGGTTTATCATGACATGGAGAGGACGTAAACTGACAATCATGAACGGACCTATGACTCACTTCTCTCGGATTTGACATTCAAAGGAAGAGCGCTACAAAAAACCCTGAAATCCCGATTTCGTAGCGCGGGCAGTTCAAACTTAACAAGATGCGCTACTAAATCGCTGACAAACAGAACGCTGCGAAAAAACGAAAACATCATTTCGCAGCTAAACTGACCAATCAAACCTGCGCTGCGAAACTGCGCAAAGTACTAATGACATGACATGCTTTAACTAACAATGATGGAGGGTGTCTAATGATTTTTCCTTTACACGAATTCACATCAATACCTTTTGAAATTCAAATTTCAAATTGACATACACCAATAAACCTATTCACAAGACTTAAAACCTTTATATAAAACTTATGGACAACCTTATATACATGAACTATAGTTCTAAGTGATAACAGGTTCTATGACAAATTGTGGCTGCAGAGGCATTTCATCAAATTAACCAGGCCGGCCCATCCTTTGGCCATTGTCGCAGGCCTGGGCATATTTTTTAGCATCCTTAAAAAGAGTGGGCCAATAATAGCCCATTTGTAATACCTTATGTCCTGTCCTTCGGTCTGCGAAATGTCCCCCACAGGGTTCATCATGGCAAGCCTTCATGATGTCATGGATCTCATCCTCGCGGATACATCTACGTATACACATGTTGGCCCCCATATGAAAAAGATATCCACCTATCCAAGAGAACTGGGCGCTACGCTAAACAATCAATTTTCTTTCCCTTGTTGTTAAATGTTTGGGTACCTTCTCTACTGCCAGATAATTTGCCACATCTGTGTACCATGGCATCTTAACCGTCACAGCAAACAGGTGCTCATCCGGGAATTGGTCATCTACCGCCAGTGGATCATTAACCTTCGGAATTCGAGATAGAAAATCAGCAACGGGATTCTCCTTTCCTAGATGATCTTTAATGGTAATGTCGAACTCCTACAAAAGAAATAACCATCATGTTACTCGACCATTTGTGATAGGTTTATTAGCTAGATATCTAATGGCAGAGTGATCAGTGTACACAAAGACTTGGTAGCCAGTTATATAGTGTCTATATTTGTTTATTGCATAAATAATTGCTAAGAATTCTTTTTCTGTCACTGTGTAATTGAGTTCTATAGGGGTGAGATTTTTGTTAATGTAATATATAGCATAAGGTTTCTTGTCCTCCTCCTGGCAGAGGATAGCACCTATGGCTACATCTTATGCATCCATGGAAATATGAAAAGGCAGCTCCCAGTTTGGTCCACATAATACTGGTGTTGTTGAGACTAGTTTCTTTAATCCTGCAAAAGCTATGTCACACTTGTCAGACCAACTGAAATCAATATTTCCAGTTAAAGCGTATAAGGGTGCTGCAACTTGTGAAAAATTCTTGATAAATCTGTGATAATAGCCTGCATATCCTAGGAAACTACATACCTTTGTTTGGGTGCATGGGGTAGGTAGTAAAATAATTACCTGTATTTTTGCTGGGTCTACCTGTACTCCTGCTGCAGAGATATAATGTCCCAGGATCACGCCCTCGTTCATCATCATGTGACACTTAACATTGCTTAAACATAACCTGGTTGTGATGCATTGTTCTAAGACTTTTTCTAGCATTCGTAATGCTTGATCAAAATCATCCCCATATGGAGTAAAATCATCCATATATACCTCTATTCCTTCATTTATTAGATCAACAAAGATGCTTAGTATAGCTCTCTGAAACGTGGTCGGGGCATTGCACAAGCCAAATGGTAATACTTTGTATGCAAATGTGCCCCAGGGACAGGTGAAGGTCGTTTTGTCCTCGTCTTCAGGGGCAATCTAAATTTCATTGTACCCACTGAAGCTGTCTAGAAAGGAGAAGAATTGCTTCCCTGCCAATGTATCGAGGACCTAATCAATGAATGGGAGGGGAAAATGGTCTTTCTGTGTTGCCTTATTTAGCTCTCGATAGTCTACACAAATACGCCATTTCCCGTTTTTCTTGGGGATGACCACCAAAGGGGAGACCCATTTACTGTCTGAGATAGGATAAATAAAGTTTACATCTAATAGCTTCTATAATTCCTCTTTCATGATATCTTTGAGGTGAGGATTCAACCTCCGTTGAGGCTGCCGTATGGGTCATGCATCCTTCTCTGTATAAATGTGGTGTGCACATAACTACAGATATATCCCTTTCATATCAGGATAATCCCAGGAAAAATCCCCTTTATTTTTTTGCAATACCTCGATAAGCTTTTTCTGTTGTTCGCTTTCCAAATTAGCATTGATATTTAGAACTTTTCCTGGTTTGATCTCAACTGGTTTGCTATTTTGAACAACAGTTGTCTGAATATGTTGGTCGTTTGTGTCCTTCAGGGGATCTTCCATGGCTTTGTTATCAAGAATTGCTTTCAGCATCTGACACTCCACATTGGTTGGCTGATTTATAAAACTGTTGATAACATCATCTTCAGTTTGATTTTTAAATTCTAGTGCTTCTGCTACTGTGAGTGGTGAACGGATGCTCTCTTCCAGGTACGTTGGTGGCTGCTTACATATTTTTACAATGGGCAAACTTGGCCTGGCAGGAGGGTATAACACCAGATTTTTTACAGCATCTCCCTTTGTGATAGTCATGCTGCCTTCTTGGCAGCCAATATATGCATCAGTTGTTGCCAGCCAAGGTCGTCCCAGAATCAAAGGATGCCCATCCAACCTACTCCTTGGGTTTATAACCAGGAAGTCTACTGGATATTCCCATGAGTCAACAAAAACTGTAATATCTTGTAAAGTCCCTTCTGGTCTTACCACCAACCGATCAGCAAGCTCTAATAAAGTGGTGGTTGGTTCTAAGGCTGTAATACCAAGTTCTTGACAAGTTTCTGTTGTTAATATGTTAATGGCAGCTCCTAGATCAACTAGTGTGTTTGGAAAAGAGCGGCCATATATCTGAACTGTTACTATGGGATTTCCAGGGTCTTCGTATTTGTCATGTTAGGAGGTAACTCCTCAAATCAAATAATATCATTCATTCAGGTTGTTCATTATTATATACAAGAGGGAGAGATTGTTTTGTTCATCTCCCGATGACTCTCCATCTTCTCTATTATTTATTTACATTTATTACAGTTGTTCACCCAATCCCTATGATTAGGTGTCAACATTCCCCCCTTAATCTGAAGGGATGTTGGTGACCCCAAGCATCGTTCTGAATCTTTCAAGCTTTTCTCTTCCAAGCGCTTTGGTGAAGATGTCTGCAATTTGCTCATTAGTGGAACAATGGTGGAGATGGATTGTTTTGGCCTCAACATGATATCGAATCAAATTATATTTAGTATTGATGTGCTTCGTTCGATCATGGAACTTTGGGTTCTTGGCCAAATTTATTGCCGAGATATTGTCAATCATGAGTGGAGTCAATTGTACTTGTTTTACCTACAAATCTTCAAGAATTTTCCTGAGCCACACAATTTCTTTTGTTACCTCAGCTGTTGCCACATATTCTGCCTCTGTTGTGGAATTTGCTGGAACTGATTATTTGCGTGATCTCCAAGAGACAGCTCCTGATCCAAGACTCATAACATAACTTGAAGTAGATACCCCAGTTTCTTTGTCTCCATCGAAGTCTAAATCAGAGTATCCAATCAAGCTGAAGTCGCCCACCTGTGTATATTTGATTCCAAAGTCTTGAGTTCCCTTCAAGTATGTTAGAACACTTTTTGCAGTAGACCAATGTCCCTCACAAGGCTTTTGCATAAACCTGGAGAGGATTCCAACAGCAAACGAAATGTCTGGTCTAGTAGTAGTTAGGTAGTTGAGACTTCCTACAAGCTGTCTATAGTTTGTTGCATCCTCAATTTATTTTCCTTCAATGGATGTGAGCTTTAAGTTTTGTTCCATTGGAGTAGTCATAGGATTGCATTCAGTCATGCCAAACATGTTCAACAGATCTCCAATGTACTTCTTTTGAGAAAGGAATATGGACTTCGGATGTTGAATTACTTCAATACCAAGATAGTAATGAACATAGCCCAAATCAGTCATTTCAAAACCTTTCCTCAATTCCTTCTTTATGGATGCAATGTAGCTTTCATTGTTCCCTGTCATCAAAATATCATCTACATATACCACAAGATATACAACTGTTTTGCCAACCTTCTTAACAAACAAAGTTGCATCATCAAGATCATAATGTTTGAAATTGAGTTTGAGAAGATGCTCAGTTAGTTTTTCATAACAGGCTCGCGGTGCTTGTTTAAGGCCATACAAGGATTTCACGAGTTTTCATACTTTATGTTCATATCCTTTCACAGAAAATCCTTCAGGCTGGGACATAAAAACATTTTCTTTTAGATCTCCATTCAAGAAAGCAATTTTTACATCCATTTGATGGACTTTCCAACCGTTTTGGACTGCTAGGGAAAAGAGTGTCCGGATGGTAGCCCATTTTGCTATGGGGGCACAAGCCTCCTCATAATCGACCCCTTCCTTCTGTGCAAAACCTTTTTCCACAAGCCTGGATTTGTGCTTCTCATGTGAGCCATAAACTTTATACTTTTTCTTGTAGACCCACTTGCAACTAATTGGTTTGATTCCCAATGGAGGATCAACCAGCTTCCAAGTGCCATTCTTTATCAGGGAATCATACTCCTTTTGCATCGCTTCTTTCCATTCATCATGAGAAGCAGCTTCTTTGAAGGAAGTTGGTTCAAAATCTATAAACAAATTCAATTCACAATCATAAGAAACATCCATATCAACAGGTGAATCAAAGTCATCTACATCACCTCCATTTTTCCGGTTTGAATTTCTAGTTCCTGTCTTTCCAACCTCATCAGGATGAACACTTTCAAGTGTCTTTTTCAACCACTTTGGGGGACCTTTCTTAGATGGTCCAAGCTTCTTCGTTGATTGAGTTGGGGCTGAATCAAGATTGAGTCTCCCAATTCTGTCAATCACATCACTCAAAGTATCATCCGTTGTTGGAGTTTCATGCGGGGGAGAGAGTGCTGCAGAAGAAGATTCCACAGGTTGATCTAGTATAAGAATCCCCTCTTCAAGATGTGGAATCTGGTTATCAAATTCTTGAAATTATTTTGCATTTGTGAATCTATCCAAGCGATCAAGTTGCCGCTCAACAACATTGTCAGTTTTGGATGATTCAAGAAATATTACATCTGTAGATACAACAAACTTTTTATTGACTTCATCATAGAGACTATATGCTTTGGAGGTGTTTGAATACCCCAGGAAGATACACTTATGACTTCTTGCGCCAAGTTTGTTTCTATGTACCTTTGGTATCAATGCATAACATGTGGAACCAAATACCCTGAGATGATTTACCGAAGGAATGTGCCCATACCACATTTCATAAGGAGTCTTATTTCTAATAGCATTAGATGGACATCTATTCTTTACATAGAACTACATCAGCCCAAAACATCAATTTTACATTTTTGAAAACATCATGGAGCGTACCATATTTAAGATTGTCCTATTCATTCTTTTAGCTACTTCGTCCTGTTGGGGATTATAAGGCACAGTTGTTTGATGTTTGATCCCATGTTGGTGAAGATAGTTTTCAAATTCATTTGAAGTGTATTCTTTTCCATTATCAGTGTGAATAGAGCCAATATGAGATTGTGCATCATTTTCAATCCATGTATGAAAGTTCTTGAATGTTTGAAAAGCATCAAATTTGTTCTTCAATAAATAAACCCAACACATTCTGGTGTAGTCATTAATAAATGTCATCATATATTTATTTCCATTTGCAGAAGGAACATGCATTGGACCACATAAATCTGAATGAATGAGTTCAAGTTTTCTATGTGCTCTTGAATTATGCTTTCCTAGAATGCAAGCATCACATTGCTTAAGTTTCTTAGGAATTGTAGGCAAACTAGTAACACCATTTTTCTTCAACAAGAGGAGGCTTTCATAGTTCAAGTGTCAAAATCTAGCATGCCATAATAAACTTGATGGAAATGTACCTTCTTCATAATGAGAATTGTATGAGAAATTTTGTGCACAAGCAAAGGTACCCTGCAACTTGAGAAGCCTTTCTTCTTCTATCCGCATCATGACAAGTGAGTGATCTGATTCTTTTATCACCTCAAGCTTGCCATCAGACATATGAATGGAGTGTCCTTGCTGGCAGATGTGGACCAAGGACAACAAGTTTCTCCTCAGTTGTGGGAGATATAGAACATGACGCAAAAGAAAGTCCGGAAGACCGGGAAATTTAAGCCTGATTGTGCCAAGCCCTGATGGCTTGAGTTTTGATTTGTCTGCAAAGTATACTGCTCCATCAACATTGTCAGTAAATTCTTCAAAAAAATCTCTTCTAAAAGTCATGTGGCAAGTTGCTCCTGAATCAAGCAACCAATCATTTTTCCAAGAAGCAAGTGAAGCATTAAATAATTCTTCATTTACTCCAATAGTACAGTGTGCCACAACATAGTGAGCGGATTCAGGTGCTTTACCTTTGTCTTTGTCATTAGTTTTACCTTTGGGTTGGTTTCTTTACTACTCAATTCTTTCCCAAGGTAACTTGCATGTGGATGCATCATGTGATCCATCTCTTTTGCAATGTATGCACTGCAAATCTGACTTTTCTCCTTGAGAGTGTCTACCCCCCCTGCCTCTGAAATTTCTTCCTCTTCCTCTTCGACCACCTCTTCCTCTAGAAGAATCTTGAGCAAGATTCTTTTCTCTATGAGCAAGGCACATAGTGTCTTCAGAAGACTCAGGATCTGTCTTCTTCCCAAAAGCTTTCTCTCTTTCAGCAAATTTTTTCACAAGGGAATCAAAGGTAATATCTTTGAGGTTTCCATTTGCGTGCAATGACTCAAGATAATTTGAGTAATTGGGATAAAGTGCCTTGAGAAAAGCTATCAGAGGAATATCCAGTTCAACATTAGTGACTTTGATATCATGCATTATAGATTTTACTTCTGATGTAAGAGCAAGAGGATCATTATTTTGTAATTCAAGGGTGAAGAGTTTAATCATGAGTTGAACAACTTCAAGTGCAGAGTGTGAGTCACAGAGTTCCTCCAGTTTTTGTAAGGCTTCAAAAGCATTTGAAAATGGTGAAATATGGTGACTCACCTCTTCATTCACTGATGTTGCAATCAATGCGTAGGCCTTGTTGTTCTTATTTTCCCAAATGGAAAACTCCTTGTCTGAGGTAGGTTGTTCTGGCTCTTTGTCTCCGTCTCCAACACACACTCCTTTCCACAACTCATTGAAAATGAGGGTGTGTTTTATCTTCCGGGACCACTTAGGAAAGGTCTCCTTGCTAGTGAGAACTACTCCCACAATAGATATGATTGAATGAATTGTAAAATCTGTGTACTATGGAAAAAAACTCCTGCTGCAAAAAAAAATCTGATTCTGATAAAGGTATTATGTGGGGAAGGTGTTATATCATTTCAGACATCGTTATTATGATGGATATGCAATTGAAATAATACCAAAAGAGAAATGCGGTTGAAATAATACAATCTGTATGCACAGTGTTATACAATCTCTACAAACTGTGTTTGTTATGAAACCAACTCACAAAAAGATAGAAAAGAGAGATCAACACCTTATAATTCAGCCTCTTTGAGGGGGCAACCTCCTTTACATTACACAAATGAACAATTCTTGGATGATACAAATGAAAAGACCTCCTTTCTATATATAGGAGCCTAAGGGGTCATAACATAATCAGAGCCGACATAACAATAATAATGTAAGGGCACAATAATAACAATAGTGGGCTTCTATGGGGCACAATAGTGAAAATATGGGAACTACATGGGTACATCAATATAATAAGTGGGTTGTAATAATAACAATAAGGGGTTACACTAGTAGTATAGAGGCCTAACATGCCCCTCTCCTTCAAAAAGCGTTGTCCTCAACACTTGAGTAGTTCTTGATGCTTCTGTATAAAATTCTTGTCCTCCCGTGTAGAAGCTTCAACGGGTAAGTTCTTCCACTTGATGAGATACTCTGAAATTGATCGATTTCGTAGCTGTCGGGTTCTCTTTTCTGTGACTGGTCTAGGTTCCAATATGATTTTTCCTTCCTCTTCAATTTCTGGCAATATTGTTTGAATTGGGATCTTTTGCAACTTTTGAATAAGTGGCCATACTTCTGCGTCCTTATTCCATTCATCCCTTGCTTCATTTATCCAATCTGGTTGGATAATAGAAATAGCACAAAACAATGCTTCCACATCCTCATCCTTGAAGAGTCTTCCCATTCGGTAAGGTCACCATTTTTTAAGTGCATGTAGTATTGCCAACATTTCCTTCTCATAAATAGCTTGCTTGAGATGTAGCAGTAAAAATACCCAATCACCTATATCAAAACATTTTTTACTACGATGTTGATCTACCTGTTGTTTCGTTTTATTTTGCACCGAAGTGGCATTATCCTTTAAAAGTTGGAGAACTTGTTGTTGATGGTCGATGTGATCTTTCACTACTTGAACCTTTTTCTTCTTGATATGTCCTTCTATCTCTAGAGTTTGAGAAGTGGTAATTTCTTCCAATCCTTTACAAGATATGGCCGGATTCATTTCTTGATGCTCGATGTGATCTTTCACTTCTTGAACATTTTTCTTCTTGATATGTCCTTCTATCTTGATAGTTTGAGGAGTGGTAATTTCGACCAATGAATTACAAGATATGGTTGGATTCATTTCTTCTTTCTCGATGTGATCTTTCACTTCTTGCACCTTTTTCTTCTTGATATGTCCTTCTATCTTACGAGTTTGAGGAGTGGTAATTCTTTCCAATGCTTTACAAGATATGGTCTGATTCATTTCTTCTTTCTCTGGGGTGAGGTCCTAGTGTATATCCTCTTATTTTGATGTTTCTTGATCCTTTTCTTCCTCCTCTTCATATTCTATGTAAAATAATTTCTTCTCAGCACACTTATGACCTATAGTGCATTTTCTACCACAATTGTAACAAAGCCCTTTTTCTCTTTTTTCTTCCAATTGTTGTGGTGTAACCCTTGTAGGTTGTGGAAGGCTAGGAGAAACAACACTTCCATCTTTATAGTTGTGAGGGGTATGCTTCTTGGTTTCAATAATTTTTCTTTCCACTATGTCACAAAGCCCTTTTACTCTTTCCAATTGTTGTGGTGTTGCTCTAAAGAAGGTGTTGCTCTTTGTATCCTCATAATGTGCTATCATTTCCTCCGTGAAAATTGACCACGTAACAAGTTGTTTACGAGAACAAAGCCCTTCATACCATAAAAATTGATCCGGTTCTAAATATGAAGATGCAATACATACCTTTTGTAACAGTGGTACACCATGTAGATCAAAATATTGCTCCCTCTGAAGTATCCAATTTACCGGATCCTTGCCATCAAACTTCCTCATCTTGCTTTTTCTTGATTTTAGGAGCTCGATCTTGAAACGACTGTAACTCTGTACTTTCGGATCTTTAAGTTCTAAAATTGCAACCTGTAGTAGCCCTCTATGTCCTCTTTCCAATTCCACTAGTCTGATCCAAATTGGATTCTCCAAGGAAGAGTTATGTGAAATCTCCCACAGTGACCTGATTATAGACTAGTTCAGTAGAGCGAGCTTGTACGACCTACCACGAGTCATTGTTTCGACCTTTGGCTTTGAAAATTATATACAAGAAACTAAAGTCCGTCCTCTTTCTGTACCTTCTTACGAAATTTCAATCCGATGCTCAGAGAGAAAGTTATGACGATTTTCCCCAGGTCACCTGTTTGGAATGTAATTCAGGAGTCTATAGAAAGACCAACTTCCTCAGATCATATCTCCACAAATATAGTTCGAAAAGCTATGAAATTCGGACCCGAGGTTCAGCCCGAGGTTCAGCGCGATTTCTTCTCAAGTGGATTTTTTTTTTAAGCTTCTGAAACGTCACAGAAAAAAAGTTATGGCGAAAATTCCACGATGACCTATTTGGAGCAGCGAAACCCTAGAATCCAAAGCTCTGATACCAAATGTTATGAAACGAGCTCACAAAAAGATAGAAAAGAGAGATCAACACCTTATAATTCAGCCTCTTCGAGGGGGAAACCTCCTTTACATTACATAAATGAACAATTCTTGGATGATACAAATGAAAAGACCTCCTTTCTATATATAGGAGTCTAAGGGGTCATAACATAATCAGAGCCGACATAACAATAATAATGTAAGGGCACAATAATAACAATAGTGGGCTTCTATGGGGCACAATAGTAACAATATGGGAACTACATGGGTACATCAATATAATAATTGGGTTGTACTAATAACAATAAGGGGTTACACTAGTAGTATAGGGGCCTAATAGTGTTATACCAACAGCGTTCAACTTACCAACAACATATATATTGGAGCGGATTCAACAGCCTTCAACTTATCAACAACGTTCAACTTATGGACAACGTTCAACTTAGAGGTATTATTGCCGGGGAAACTGGTTTATCAGCCTTGGCTAGCTTGGAGCCTTCGTAGACTTGATGAACGGAGCAACGTGAATGGATACCAACAGCGTATCAACCATGCCAAGTTGATGATGATCTTGAGGTCGATAAATGAGTGAATAATGGTGCTCTGATCGTAGGCCGCCTCCTCACAATGAATTGTTCGCCATTTTCCCAATCTTCATCTCCAACTGCAAATGAAACTTTGTTCAATAAATACACTCTTCCACATCTACCCTTACGTCTGCGTACTCATTCTTATACTTTCTATTCTTATGGCCCTCATCCCACTCCCACCGTCACTGTTGTGGCAGTAGTTAAACGGCGGTGGGTGATTAAAGTGAAGAAGAAGAGATAAGTTTCGGCAGTTGCAAATGCATATGGCAACCAAATCAAATGTACTCAAACGAATTTACACAAATACAAACAAAATAATGTTTTTTTATCGAATGACATGATTATAGGTTATGTCAGGAATGGATTCTGCAAGGAAGCGCTGCGGATGTATTATGAAATGCAACGCTCAAGGATAGAGCCTGACAAATTGTCTTTTAATTTTGTAATCAATGCATGCAGCAGCCTAACAGATCTACAAGCATGCATTAAGGTTCACGAAGATGTATGGAAGCAGTAGAATGCCAAACAACATTACCATGGAATGCCAAGCAGCGATACCACGGATTACCAAACACAAGAAGCGTTATACCACGGATTGCCAAACACAGGAAGCATTATACCACGACTATGTATTCTCAGATGGGAGGTATGGTTCTTCTAATGAAACTATCAGACCAGTGGAAGCGCCAAAGCTTCCAAGCAAGCTAGAATCAGTAGAATAATAGTGAGAGAGATGTCAGTCTGCATAAGATTCAGAACATAGGCAGAATAGGCAAAATAGGAGTTACAAATTAAAGAGGGAAGCCAAAAATGGCACTGGCTCTGATACCATGTCAGGCCAAGAGATAACTCCTCAAATCAAATCATATTATTCATTCAGGTTGTTCATTATTATATATAAGAGGGAGAGACTGTTCAGTTCATCTCCCAATGACTCTCCATCTTCTCTATTATTTATTTACATTAATTACAGTTTTTCACCCAATCCCTATGATTAGGTGTCCATAGTATTTTATTGGAGTTTCCTCTCCTAAGAGTAAATCAGATAAGGTTCCTACGACATGAATAGTGGGTGAGGTTTTTACCTTCCTCACAGGCCTTTTTACACATATTTCTTTGATGGTCTTGGCATAGATGGGAATGTCTTAAATAGCTTGGAGGAGGGGAATCTTAATACACAAATATTTTAGTTCCCCCTCATGATAAGTGATCAGTTTAGGTATCACTAGCCTTTCAGGGAATGGAGTAGAAGTGACCATAAGTTTTTCAGGGTCATCATGTTGATCTGTTTCTTCCCCTTGCTTTGATTCAGTATTATTTACAAGTGGTGGAACATGTATAGGTGTAGTTATAATTTCAATTGAAGGTTGGTCCCTGTTTTCCTCAGGGTTTATGACCCGACCTAACCTCAATCTGAGCTCATTACATTCTTTCTGATCAATCTCATATTCTGGATTTTCAATAACCTGTACCAACTGGACTGGCCTATTATTAGGATTCGGGTTTGGCTGAGCTGGTAACTGTGGTCGCAGAAGAGGTTGAGAATTCTGTTGTAATGTATAAGGAGCTGACAATGTGGTCTAAGGCTAGGGGCCTATTCCCGTAGGTATATTGGATATCCCTAGAGGTCGCTGCTTGTTTTTAGACCAATTCGGGTTTTGAGAGGTGGAGGTAGGCCACTGGGATTGATAGGGATTGCCTTGCTAGACAGGAGTAAAAGGAGAATTCAGCCAGCCATTTCCCAAAAAAGATTGTGCTGGCTAGGATGTCATAGGGAATGGTGGACTTTGCCAATTTGGGTAGGGTGATTGACCTTGCCAGGCTGCCCCAAGGTTCTGTTGTTTGTTAAACTGGGATGAAGGAAAAAATTGGGATGCGTCTTGAGACATACCTGTAGGTTTGCCTGCCATTGACGACGCTAGTTCGTCAAATATACCAGTTCTGTTTCCTCATCTGCTTCTTTGAATACTGCTTTCAGCCCGGGTAATGATGGACACTGTTCAGTATCGTGATCCTTAGTACAAATGGCGTACGTCTGAACCATGTCTAATGGGCATTCCCATTGGTTGTTCTTCTTTCTATAACGTGGGCATAATATGGCCAAATTTTGTTCTGCTAAAGCTTGTTTTTGTTTGGCTTGTAGAATGTCCAGCTGTGTTGTAAGAGTGCCCAGGATATCCATCTTAAAATATTCCAAGAGGTTGCCAATATCCATCCGCATTATACCTCCACTGTGTGGTTTTCTTCCTCTTCTCATTGGATCTCGGCTAGCTGCTCCTATACATGCACTTCCTCGTGAACACCTGATACACAAACAAATGATTTCATCATACTCTTCTTGAGAAATATCCCCTTTTCCCATTAAGTTTAGAGTTTCTATCCATTCTTCTTTCATTCCTTTAATCAATATAGCTCTTAGGACTTCTTTTGGTAGGGTAGTGTGTGGAGATCTCTACAAATTATAATTAAATCGTTCTACATATTCTTCTAGTGTTTCATTATCTTTTGCAATCATCTTGAAAATCTCATCTTTCAGTTCCCTAGTTTTACAAAAGTCCTGATATCTTTTAAGGAAGGAGGTTTTCATCTCGTCCCAAGAATTGATGGTTCACCCACCTAAACCCATAAACCATCTTAAAGCTGCCCCTTTCAAAGTGGAAGGGAATAATTTTAGTTTTTGGGGGTCGATGGTATAGTCGTACCCTCTACAGAGGACATCAAACTCAAACAGAAAAGCATCAGGATCCTTTGTGATCATCCCATGAAAAGTTGGGATGTTCTGCAGAGAATAGCCTCCATAGGGGCATTGGCCACCTGGTCGACTATGGGCTATTCTAATGTCGAGGTTTGACCTTGGGGTGGTTGTTCTGCCATTTGATCAAAGATATGCCAATAGTCTTCAGGGATTTCAAGGGGTGCTTCTGTAATAAACAGAGAGTTAGCAACCCGAGCTGGTTTTACAGCACTCCCTAGGTCTAGAATCTTAGGAGATCCTTGTTCAGATAGTTGTGGTTCTGCTTCAGTAGCCCCACTAGTTTCTCCTTTTCCTTCTTGTAAATTAGAGGATTTTCCCTCCTGTAGAGGATCAGAGGGTAGGCTTATTGTAGCTTGAAAACTCTGTTCTGATCCTCCTACTTGGCTTTGAATCTCAGCATGAGCTGCAAATGGTGGGCCTGCTGCTTGAGGGATAGCAGTAGAACTTTTTCCAGGTATAGCCTGGAATCCTACTGATGCTTGAGACTCTGTTGTTCTTATGATTTCGTCTATAAAGGTCGTTCTCCCAAGTTTCATCGATCCTTTGGGTTTTGTGGATTTTGGTAGAAGATTTTGTTCTTTCTCTATCTTTTTATTTCTAGTCATTCATAAAACAAATTCCTATTTAACCTCTAAAATTTTGTTGTAAAGCGGGCAGGTAAGCAAGCACTTTACTTGCTAGGTACGCAGGTTCTTACCTTCCATTTTTAAAACCCAATTTTCTTACAGCAAAGGAATAGAATTAATCACTTTAAACACTCCCCAGCAACGATGCCAAAATGTTGGTTCACTAAGATCTCTTTTTACAGGCGATCTTAATCCCTACATTAGTTGTCAACCCGAGGTAAGTCTTTCTATTTCAAGAGTGCCAACATAGTATGTGTAGTGAAGTTAGAGGTTATCTAATGATGAATCGTTGCAATCATTAAAGTCCAATTCTTCAATCCAATTCACACAACTATGCAAAGAAACTATCTATGAAAGGAATGCTCGCAACACCCTGTGTAATTCTATACAACTTGTCCCGAAACCAATTGGAACTTAAATGCAAACGATAATTACATGGAGAATTACTCACATAAGCTTGAGACTAATCACACTTAATCAAGTAAAGCAACTATGATTGTCGAACAACACTAATCAACTCAAATCAATCTGTATTACTAAATAGCAATAACAATTGGCAATTGAACAACAATCTGTAAGTGAACAACAACAACTATAAAAGATTCCTAAATGATAAACATTCTATATTGCAATCCGTAGAAGTTACTCAGTCTTGTCTCTCAAGATCTATGATAACATTCATTCAATCTGAACAGCAATCAACCATACATTCACTCATTCTAATCAAAGCGCTTACTTAAGTCTATCTCACAATTTCAGTATAAAGCTAAGTGAACAGCAATATAGGTCAATATCACCAATCTTCAAGATAAGCAAAAGAACTAAACATTAAATCAAATACAAGGATTGAATGTAAACTATAACACAAAGGAGCAGTGGAACTTCTTGTGACTGGGCCCAGAGTCGCCAGAAGCCTCTGCTTAATAAAAACTCAGAATACGGAGATGTATCAAGCGTAACCTTCTTTCATTAACTTCAAAGTAACAGCTGACAGAGTCACTGAATTAACAATGTTTTTACTTCAAAGAGAATAATTACATATCAAAAGTCTGAACTGTCATCTAGTTGCCTTTCGGCCTTATATAACATAAAAGGGAAACTTGGATAAAAACAAATCCTTAGGATCAGGAGATCCTGAGGATTTCACAATATAAAATCTAATCATATGATAAAACAGGAGTACTCGAACTGATCTTTCACTTCCTTGTCTGCCCCAGACGTTGTGGCTTTTCCCCTTTATGGCCTCGTGTTGTCCTACCAAATGAACATATTTTTCCCAATCACATCTCTGCATACAAAGATAGAAAAGAATCCGTTTTTCGTACTAAATTCGCCTATTCTATCACCAACTAGTTTCTTCCAACTTTGACTAATATTTTCCTCATTTTATTCTATAAACGGAGATAATATAATAAGGATGAACGATAAATGAAGCATTAAGTGAAGAGAAATCATACCTTTTTCTCATCCCAACACCTGGACAGTACGCCAGTAGAGTCACATAGGAACACAAGCATGGCTCCGCTGCCAGCGAGCTTGGTCAGTACCCCGATGGAGTTACTTGCATCACCTCTCTGCACAGGAAGCCTTTCTCTTCTTTCACCTTATTCATTTTTCATTTTTTGAAATTTTCACTTTTCATTTTTTTTCATTTTTTTCATTTTCACAACTGTGCATAACACTTATTCATTTGAGAGGCAGAAGAGGGATCCCGACTTATTGAGAGTAGAAGAGGTTGTTCCTACAAAGAAGTAGTTTATTGTACCTCTGACATGCCTGTTAAGGTTTTCCCCCTCACCTTACTCTACTTGACTGAGCTGACAAGGGTTAACCCAAAAACAACTGACTAGAGTAGGTGACACTAGTTAGTGTGCAAGCATTGTGTTTTCACCAAGGTTCACTTCGAACAATACATATTTTCCATTGATGTATCATGGACTAAAAGTAACAAGTTCTTCATACAGAGGCAGGATGACAGATAACCAAGTAGTGATAGTTGTACAAGGCCTCTTGTACTTTACCCAACTTGTTTCAAGAGTCATACATGGTTTCATGTGAAACTAACCTATGAACAAAACAAGCAAAAAAACAACAAAGAAAAGCAGAAGCAAAAGCGAAAGCAAAGTGAGTAAGCAAACAAGCAAGCAAACAAACAAACAAACAAAACAAGTAAGCAAATGAGCATGCATGCAAACCAACTGAAAGAAAACACTACTCCTACTCTTAAGCTAACAGCGTGTGGGCCTGATCATGTGAAGTGATATTTCCAATGCAGCCAGCAGCATATTGGTTGACCCATGTTGGTGAAGGCTTGGTCCACGAGCAACTCAGTTGTGCGAACCAACAAGCAAGAAAGATATAACAATGAAGACAAACACGCTTCATGTTTAAAAGTGCCCACAGGACATAAGTGAGTACAAGTACATGACAAGTAGCCCGTGGACTTATCATGGTGATGTGCAACACTACGTACAACTGTGAAGCATACGCACATTCTTGACTGTGACATGCAAGCAAACGAAAGAAACAAAGATAACTTGCATCGTGCACGCGTGCTTGCAATGTAAGATTCCTCCAATGCATGAGCGATGGGATCATGTAGTTCGAGTGGAGGAAGCATGATCTATGTGTGAGATTGATCTTCAATGCATATAGATGAGTGATGAGGAGCCTTGGGTGATTGAACAATTTCCTGATTGGAAGTGAAACTAACCCAAAGAGAGTGAGAGCCTGACATAACCATTAGCTCGCGTTGAAGTGCCTTGACAGTCTTGGGTGTTTCGACTTCATCGTTAGATAGATCATCATAAACTGGTGGCTTTGAAAAATTGACTACGATAGAATCATGATCGTGATCGAATATGGAAGTAAATGGATCACGATCAGAAAAATCAGTGTTTTCATTGGCATCCTCATGATCTGATGAATCAAACAGAGGGGTAGATGAGAAGCGAACAAATTCATCCTCTGTGTTTCCGGAAAAGGCAGATGAAAAATCAAGTGGATTTTCAATGAATAACTTATCCTCTCCGTTGTCAGATGATGGATTGACATCTGGTGTGTCCTGCAAGTGATCAACAATGGGTGCATCCGTAGATGAAGATACACATGCGAAATCATGGATGGCAGGTTCACCAAAGATGTTAGGGAAGAACAGAGGAGGCTCGGATGGAAGGGAGTCATCCTTCACCAAGTGTTGATGCTCAAGCTCCCAGTCATACTCTTCATGAATGACAATGCATGTTGGTTGTGCAACACCAACTTCGTCGTTGGCTTGATCCTCATTCACAAGAAGTGTAGAGTCTGGAATGGAAGAACACAAGACAATATCATCCAGAGGATTAGCCGAGTATGAAGATAGAGGTTGTGGAACAAAATGCATATGATAACTCGATGGACTCACAACCAAATCTGTGCAAAAATTAAGCAAAGTGATGTTGGGAGGATGTGACAACTGAACAGATGTGTGAGCATGATCTCCCGCATCACTCTGCAGTGGCAGAGTTGTTTTATGAGGGAACAAAGGACAATCCCTTGTGACAGTGATGACATCCGTTTGTGATTGCGCAGCTCCATCACTGAAGAATACTGAGCAAGGCTTGATTTCAAACTTCTTCTTGGGACGAGCAGATTTCTTAACGCAATACTCGAATTGGTCCCAAAGATAGAAAAATTTCATCTGGCTCTTTGGAGCTTGAAACTGCAAATCATGGAAGCACTGCCAAAAATCCATATGCGATTCATGCAGAGCCTTCTGTTGTTGTAACAGTGTTTGGTCAAGATGGTCTGGATCAAAATGATAGAAGGTTTCTTCAATCAGATCA
This sequence comes from Pinus tabuliformis, assembly GCA_031772625.1. Classification (NCBI taxonomy): domain Eukaryota; kingdom Viridiplantae; phylum Streptophyta; class Pinopsida; order Pinales; family Pinaceae; genus Pinus; species Pinus tabuliformis. Next base: position 53,890,221 of record CM062809.1, read on the forward strand.
CAGAAGTGCTCAAGTGAGTGCACGCTGTCAATCGGCAGGCTGCACAGCCATCGATGAGGAGATTCGCAAAGTGTATATGCAAGCAACAAACTGGCATGTTCATCAGAACATCCATCTTCCTCATGAAGCATGGAAACAAAGTCATGCAAGAACTCAGGCTAGGCCACTTCGCCTTCACCATCATATGTGTATGTGGACAAGTCATCGAAAAACTCCCTTGTGATGGTAACAGATTCAGAATTTGAAAAACATCGCGGAGAGAGAAGAGTGCAAGAATCCATGATAGATATGAAAAGGTTCAAAACAGGATGAGAGGAAACATCTTGTCATCTGGCCCTCAATCTAGTGCCAGAAATGTTGACAGCACTGGACCTGCCAACATGTCAGGGGATCTCCCCAGTAAGAAATCCCAATTAGACCTCAGACTGTTTGGTGTAGGATTCCCAGCGGTAGGTCGTACGGTAATGCCTTGACTGCGATTTTTCACAGAGGTAAGTAAGATGTCCCTGTCGGTAGCAAGGGTGTGACAGTTGCGGCAAGACAAGGAAGGTGCATGAACGGTTCTAACACACACAGAGTGGGGTGAGTGCACCCCTTGGAAGCCTGTGATAGCACACGACTTGGAAGAGAACACAAGAGCGTAGATGCATCACAAACTGGAAAGCAAGTTAGCTAACAATACAAAGTGATGGTTAAACGAATCAACACATTTCAATAAGATTCATACATACTTATACAGAATAGTCCATACATGCATGCATAACCAAACAGATACATATACCATTTAGAGTAAACAAGATAGTTGGAATACAATATGACATATGCATGAAACGTGTTGGCTTTGTTATATTAAGAAGTGTAAGTTTCAGTCATACAATACATCCATGTCCAACCACTAGTTCTGACAGCGGAACATTACATCCACAACCGCCTGCTCCTCCAAAGAGATGTACTAGCTCTGCGTAGTGGAGAAGCCAAGGCTTGTTACAATATTGTCTAAGCTCTCTCTAAGATAGTCTTATTAGAAGCTTGGCTGACCAAAAGCCTATACAATGAGTTATGAGGTACTATTTATAGAAAAGGGTGGGGTGACCCTTAACATTCCCCTTTGTGATAGTTCATCTACCCTCATGACTTTTCATCTACTCTATGATTGTTACATCCACTATCGACACTTGAAATTACACTTGACAAGATGTTGAATACAATCTTCACATGTACCCATGTGAGACAAAATGGATTGAGCAAGCTATGCTAGACATCATTAAAAATCGGGCCATTGTGGTGATACCAACTCTTTGATATCCTTGTGATGGTCGATGGTGGTGAACAGATGCCAAGCTTGGTCGTCTGTGATGGTGTCCCTACGCTCAATGGTGACATCTTGTTGAAGCGAACTCCTACCTCCGTTGCATATGGGTACACTAATATGTCCCCTCTGTCCAACTCGTCTGATAGCATGCGCATGGTCATCCTGGTTCGATCGGACCAATGACATGTTGATGCATAGTGTCTCCACTGCTCTCCAAGCATGTGCAGGTGGTAGTGCACATCAAATTGTCGAGGTACAAGTTCAGCTCCAGTCAGAGTTGCTTCTTGTCTTCGGCTCGGTGAGTGTGTCGAATGGGTGGGATCGCATGCTTGCGCACAATGACATGCATGCGGCTACATTCCCTTGCATGCGATAAACAACACTTCTCACCTTGTCTGCTCCGTGCCAACTACTGGGATGGATCTATAACTTGTACGGGCACAGTTTCATCTATGAGTGCATGTTGTGCCCCTTGTTGTACCTATTCCTGCTGCAACTCATACTCTCGTCTATGCAGCTCCTATTCTTCCTTGAGTTGCTACTTCAACACATGCAACTCTTTCTCTATTTCGTTCTCTGTCTTCACGCGATCTTCATGTTGCGTCGTCCCATCATAGCCTGAGTCTCCAAAGTTTCTTTCATCACAAGTGGATATGCTTGAGCTTGCAACTTTGTTCTGCCTCTGTGTTGTTAAGAAACTTACTCTTGTGTTTTTTGCATCTGGTATGCTACCTTCAACTGTTTTTGATGGTGTTGCTTGTTGTGATGTTTTTGTTTTCATATCTTGATGTCCTTCTCTACAAACAACTCGATGTCTTCGTGGGTAGGCAAGTTCATAGAAACTTGAACGACTGCATCCCCAAGTGTGCTATGAACGATGTCTTCAACTCTGCTCTCCTGGAAACCATTGTACCTGTGTTATTAAGACGCAGATGATCACTTGCGATACCTAGAGACATGGCAACACTCATAGCAAGAAATTTTCTAGTGGAAAACCAAAACGAACTTGAGAATTGACTTGCAACATACCTGTGTGACTGATCATGAAGGTTGCACAATTTCCACCGGGAGGTTGGGAGACTGACTGCCAAAACTGTGAAACACACAGTCCAGGATGTTAGGAAGCTGACTGACTACTGGAACTGCGCAATGCATAGTCCAACCTGGCCTGTCGAGGACTAAAACAGTGCAATGCGCAATTTCAATCAGCGATAACATGTGACCAACAAACTGTATTGCGCAGTTTCTAGGGCCAACATGATACTACTTCCAAGAATTGCGCAATGCAAGCCTGGAGGTCAATGTATGGCTAGATTTGCGCAATTTCAGGAGGGAAGGAATAGCCTCCACTTCCGGAAATGCGCAGTGCTAGTCGGGAAAGGCACGGTCTGGGCCAAGGCAGCCTAGTTCGGCCGACAGGTGACTGAAAATATGAGAAGTGTGAATGCATGAGGAGATGAGTGCAAACAAGAGTGAATGATCATTCATGCAAACAACAAGTGCAGGATTCAGGAAACGGGAAAGCATGCAAGTGTGTGAAGCGAGTCACCGCAACGGCGACCGTCTATGCAAAAACAGTTCCATGCATGCGAAAACAGTGAGATGCAAACAAAAATTGAAACGGTGCTAGTACAAGCTAGTACACATGTAAACGACAACTAGCGCTCACTGAAATCGAGCAGACAACACTCACACAAAGCGAAACACAAAAGAAACAAAAATGCAGCGCAAGTCATGAACAACGAGCTTACCCCAAGACAATTGAGCTAAATGTGCCGACGACTCCTAGATGCAATGTGGGATGCCAGAGCTGCAAGGTCAATGTGAGGAATGAGCTATGTAGTGCCCAGTTGATGAGTTTTGATAAGATCAAGGTTTTGACGCACATGCCACAAATCTAGGAAAAGCGACACTTGGCGGGAGGTTTCTGAGATGATCCTTACATGTAACCTCCAGCTACTAAAAATAGATCCCTAAATCAATGGATTCCTTTGCATGTTGCCTTGGAAGGAGCATCCCATGCATGCAAATCAGTTTTTCTCAGTCCCGGAGGGAACCGCTCAACTCAACTACACATGTAAGAGCCTGCTCAACTGTTGGGAGAAAATGCGCATTTCTAGGAGGGAGCTAGGCTAGCTGCCTAGGAGATTTGCGCAATTTCTGGGCAGAGCAGCTGACTGCTGCCCAGGATTGCGCAATTCCTGGGCTGAGCAGCCCTGTTGGGAAGAATTGCGCAATTTTCTCAGTGAAGCTTGACTGGCAGATTTGCGCAATTCTGGAGCCCAGCAGGCTGCCAGACAGAATTACACAATTTTTGGAGGGAAGGCTGGTTTCCCTCCATAATTGTGCAATTTCATGAGGGAGCTACTCAACCTACAGCTGGACCAAGTCCGGAAGAACAACCTGTGAGGGGAATGCAACAAGCTTTGATGGACATGTTATCATTCTCACTGAAGCTTGTTTACTTGACAAAGCAAGACCTTATGTTGTGAAAGGTTGGTAGGGAGGCTCCCAAACGAAGCTAAGACAAAATTTTGGAGGGTGGTTGTAGCAGCTATAATAGGTTCACATGGAAATCAATCACATTGAGCTATGCCATAGGAGATATGGTCATCTACATTATAAGGTCATCCCTACTCTTAGTCAATTGGTTCAGGGCATCCCCAATATGAAGTTAGATCATGAAGGTGTGTACAAGGGATGCTCTTTGGGAAAGCATACAAGAAAGTCATTTCTGAATAGTGAAACTAGGTCTAAAGAGATACTAGACCTTATTCATTCTGATGTGTGTGGGCCCATGTCTGAGAAACCACTTGGAGGTCATCTCTACTATGTAATATTCATTAATGACCATTCTAGAAAGACATGGCTCTACCTTCTCAAAACAAAAGATGAAGTGTTTGGAAATTTCAAGGAGTTTAGGTCCGAAGTGGAAACCTAGCCGAAAAAAAAATAAAAACTCTAAGGTTCACAATGGTGGGGAATATATTTCTAAGGAATTGATTGCATATTGTAAGGAAGTAGGAATTAAGAGGGAGATCATTATTCCCTATTATCCCGAACAAAATGGAGTAGCCGAAAGGAAGAATAGGTCAATTGAAGAAGACATTTGAACAATGCTCCTACATCAAAACCTGCCAAAATTCTTTTGGGGAGAAGCAACAATGACAATCGCGTACATTCAAAATAGAAGTCCTCATAGAAGTCTTAATAATACAACACCCAAGGAAGTATTCACAGGAAATAAGTAGTGTGTGGATCACCCCCGAATCTTTGGAAGTTTAACATACATTGATGTTCCAAAGGACAAGCGAAAGAAGTTAGATTATACTTGTATCAAGCGGATATTCGTTGGATATAGTCTCTCCTCAAAAGAATATAGAATCTACATTAAGGAAGGAAAACATATCGAAGTAAGGAGGGATGTTATATTCGATGAAAATCAAGCCTACAAGAAATCAAAGGATATTCCTATTGATTATGACGATAAAGAAGTTCCAATATTTTAAGAAGAAGAAGATCATCATGAGAATCCTACTACAAATCAAGAAGAAGAAGGACCAAATGAGCCTATTCAATCTATGGTTATCCCAACCACTAGGAAAAGGCCAAATTGGTTAAAAGCTATGTTAGAAGATGTTGAAGGACATGAAGTTGCGAAAGGATCCTTTAGGGAAAGTAAGAGACCAAAAAGTTACTCTGGTTATGCTGCATATACAACGAAGTTAATTGAAGCCGAAGCATCTAGATTCAAGGAAGCTGCTCATCAAGAAGTTTGGAAGAAGGCGATGCAAGAAGAACATCAATCCATTATGAAGAATGGGGTTTTGGAAATCGTTCCTAGACCTAGTGACAAATCAGTTGTCACATCCAAATGGATCTATAAAATCAAACATGATGTTGATGGAAGTATAGACAAGTATAAAGATAGATTCGTTGCAAGGGGTTTTTCTCAAAAGGAAGGCATTGATTATGAAGAAACCTTTCCACCCATAGCAATATACAATACCATTAGAACTCTAGTTTCATTGGCTGCTACAATGGGTTGGAATATCCATCAAATGGATGTGAAGACCACTTTTTTGAATGGGACCATTGATGAGGAAGTGTATATCAAACAACCCGAAGGCTTTGAAGTTAATAACATGGACTCTCATGTTTTCAGACTTAAGAAGGCTCTATATGGTTTGAAGCAAGCACCTAGGGCATGGTATGAAAGGATGGATGCATATCTACTTAGGATTTGGTTCGTAAAGATTTTTGTTGATGCAATCTCTACATCAAGGTCATGAATAATGAGCCTGTCATTATTCTACTATATGTGGATGATTTATTCATTACAGGTGTGGAACCAAGAATTCAAGAATGCAAGAAGATGTTGGTAGTTGAATTTGAAATGAAGGATCTATAACTAATGCACAATTACCTAGGTCTAAAAGTATGGCAAAAACCTGGGGAGATATACTTGGGGCAAGGAAAGTACATTATCAAATTGTTGCAAAAATTTGGGATGACAGATTCCAAGTTGATGACTACTCTTATGATCACCAATCTCAAGAAGTTGAGGGGTTCTGAGGCTCTAGTCTCATAGATCCTCCCTCCTATCGTCATATGGGGGGTTTCCTAATGTATCTGGTAAATACTAGGCCATATATATGTTTTGCAGTAAACATTCTTAGTTAATTTCAGTTGGATCCTCGTCATGATCACTGGACAACTGCCAAACACATATTGAGGTATCTTCATGGCGCTATACATCACTGCCTAAAGTATGATGGTAAGGAATTTAAGTTGTTTGGGTATACAAATTCAGGTTAGGGTGGCAATGAGACCGATGGAAGGAGCACTACCAAAGGATGTTTTAGTCTAGGAGCTGTTATGATTTCATGGATGACTAGGAAGCAAGATCCCATTGCTTTAAGTAGTGCTGAGGCAGAATATGTGGTTGCATGTGAAGTAGGAAAGGAGGTTGTTTGGTAAAGGAAGCTTCTGATAGATTTGTTTGAGAAGTATTTGGGTCCTACCGTGATTAATTGTGACAATCAAAGTTGTATCAAGATATCTGGAGATCCTGTGTTTCATGCTAGAACGAAGCATATCAACAATAAGTTCCACTTTATTAGGAACCTGGTGTAGGATGGGATCGTGAAGTTGGAGTATGTCTCGACAGATGAACATGTAGCAGACATACTAACAAAGACTCTTCCTAATAAGAAGTTTGAGTATTTGAGAATCATTCTTGGTTTAAAAAATATTGTTGATTGTATTAATGATAAGAGATTGGAAGAGATTTGTTGAGGCTTTGTGAGTGAAGCATTGCCTGGGAGGACATCGGGCCGACACTTTGTGTTGATGTCTAGGTCCCAAAGTAGGGAGGGTGGTGTGGGTCGTAGAGATCTGACCATGGATACGCACCTAGGTCCCTGGGTTGGTGGTTAGCAAGTAAGCCTGATGGTACCTAGAGAGGCTGAAAGCTTGAGTCCACCTTATTCCTACTTGGATAGATTTCCTTGGTCATGGATCTAGTCCGTGGCATTATGATGCCTAAACTGTTGAGAGACCAATGGATAGATTTCCATGGTCAGGAATCTAGTCCATGGCATTGCAATGCCTAAACTCTTCATTGTTCATATAGTTTGAGATCTTCCATTGTATTTGTATTTTATGAATACCTCCCTAGTTAAGAGGGAGTGTTGGAAAATGTAATTAGGTTCGATCTTCATTAATGTATTCGAGTCATCATGAAATGTACTTGTCAAAAGAATAAAGAAAGTAATTTTTATTATTGTATCAATGACTTATTAAAGCATGAATTTCATGCTTGGGTCATCATTATATTATTCAAGGTCCCCATCGTGGAGTCCTAGGATTAATATTGAGTCTATAGAGTCATTGTACATTTAAAGAGACCCTTCTTAGGCTTTTGAATCATGTAAAAAGGTTTAGTATTGAGCAAAATATAATTTAGGTAGCCTCCATGCCAAGTTGGCCTAGAAGAGATCAAGTCAGCCTAAGGACACCTATTCGACCTCACTTGGAGCCTATAGATAGGAGGAAGTCGAATTCATTTGGAGCATCTCGTCTCAAGCTATTTCAATATCTCTAAGGAAGCTGGAGAAGTGCGAAGTAGGTAGAAGAAACCTAAAAGAAGTGTGAGTTGGTCAAGTCTAAGGAGAAGAATAAAATCGAAGTTTTGGGGATACTCTCTCTCTATTTCGTGCCCTAGTTTGGGAGATCAAAGTCTTCCAAGTATTGATGTTCCCAGTTGCTATCGGATGTCGTAAGTTGCTACATAGTCAAAATTGCTAGGAAGGAAGTGTTGTTTCAAAGCGGTTGAAGATCTAGAACGCTGACATGGTGTTGAGGGAAGGTTTGGTCTTTGTCTAGGTTGAAGAGTCTCAAAGAATACTATTGAAGAAAGAGAATTTTTGACTGGGTTTTCCCCTCGAGGGGAGTTTTTCCTTGGCATAGTGCGTACATCTTGTGTCTCTTGTTTTGTGATCTTCATACACACATAATATGGTAATTGCTTGATGAAAGATAAGGTTATAAAGAAGTAAAAGAAGCAAATATAATTAAGAAGTAAATATCAAAAAAGAGGAATCAAACCCTAATCTGCTTGCATTGATTTCTCAATAGTATCATCCTTAATTCTTCTCCTCATGTCTAGCATTTTTCTCTACCTCAATTCTCTGGGGACATTAGTCAAGACCACCCAATCTTGATCACACTGCCTAATCCAAGCCTTAAAATATGGTTAAAAAAACTTAAAATTCTTGATCAATGATTTTAATTTGAGTGAAGGGTACATTTTTGCTAAGGCCATGACAAAAAGTTCAACAATCAACACCACCAACACTAGAATACATATAGGGCTAGGTGCTCTTGATTAAATGCCAATCACATACCCTCATGAGTCATATGTCATAGAATCTAGTTAAATGTCGTAATTTCATTGATCCTAAAAATAAAAAATAAAAAAAAAATTGCTAAGTCTGTTAAATTTTGAATTGGATATGAAAATTTGATTATCTCCATAATATGAGTCCAATAGGGTTGGAACCATTATCAAATGTCCTAAAACTTATAAATGGTAATGTTAAAAATTTAAGGGATGAAAATGAAAGATAAAGGAGAATGTCACTTTTACTTTAAGAATTTAACATTGCCATTAGGGAGCATCCAAAAGATCACCTTGGGAGCATCCAAGAAACATGAGGGAGAATGGTTCAACACGTGGGAGCACAGTTCCATGTAGTGGTTCCAAATGTTTAGGAACAATGCAAATTGAGCCCAAAGTGCAGTTTTATGAATGCTTTGGCCACAATTTTGCAATGTGCGTGTTTCTGGGGGTCTAGTGTGTCAAGGGAATAGTTTTTGCAACATTGAAATGGCCTAACTAACCATTCATGTAGTCCATCCTTTGCCTTGAACATTGTCTTCCACTCATCACCTTCCCTTATCCAAATATGATGATATCCACTCTTTAAATCTCTCTTTAAAAAATACTTTTCCCTACTCAAGCAATTCATGAGGTCTTTCCATTCTTGGTAAGGGGAATTGATACTTGATAGTAATCTTGTTAATAGCTCTTGAATCAATGCACATTTTCATTCACCATTATTCTTTGGTGTCAAAACTACAGGGTTAACACAAGGAATTAAAATTTCTCAAACCAACCCCTTATTAAGTAATTATTGCCCCTGCCTGTTTACTGTTTCACCATCTATAAGAATCATTATGTAAGGAGCATTGTTAGGTAAACTTAATCCTGAAATCAAATCAATCTGATATAAATACTTCTCATGGGAGGCATTCCCATTGGCTTGGCAACAATATCTTCAAAGTCATCCAATGATTATTGAATTTCCATTGGCACATAACTCTTTTCCTCATCTTCTTATACATACTTTGGCATTATTTCCAAACACAATCTTGCCTCCCTTTGTCCCCTGATAAATTCTTTGGTTGAGCACAACATTACATGACCACTTTTACTACTAGCAGACATGGCATCGTTGTTGTCCATAGTCATTGTCTCCTCATTTTCCATTGGCTCTAGTGTATAACATCGTCCATCCTTTTGAAAGACATTTATTTTGCATACCATTATGGAGCACCTTCCCATCAAACAACCATGGGTTGCCCAACAATACATGACATGAATCCATCTCTACCATGTTAGACAATACCTGGTCATTGAAATTGTTGATCCAATAATTGAGTGGCCATTGCTCTATCAAAGTGACATATTGACCCCTCTGAAACCATGAAACCCAATATGGATTGGGGTGAGGGATATACTTTAATTTTAGCTTATTGATTACCTTTGTGGACACCAAATTTTCTATACTCCCAACATCTATGATCAAGTTGCAACATTTACCTTGAACCTTCCATCTAGTTATAAAAATCTCTTCCTCAATTCAAGTTTTTTTGTAGCCTACTTTTCAGGATTCAGTTTCACCCTTTTGAAAACAAGGTTTTCACCCTCTTCACACTAGAGTACTATAATATTGTCTCCCATAGATGATGCCTCACATGCATGTATGACATGAGTCCTGCCCTCATTCCTTCTTCTTGGATTGTGCGTCACTAGCCATTTAGATGTTTTGTGTTCTTCTACTCCACATCATGAGGGCTTCACTCAATGAACCTCTAACATATCATGTGTATACGTGTCATACTAAACAATACTCTTAATTTGACTACATATTGGAAAATACCTCTAAAAATCACATTATTTAACCCCCTACAAATATGAACCTAATACACCTCCCCAATTTAAAAAACCCCTACTTTCACTAGATATTGTAGGTATCAATTTTTTCATTAACATTGTTATACCCTTTTATATTTTTTCATTAACTTTGAGCTCCATTTTTTATCATTGTCAATATAAAAACCCTTTACCTCCCTTTATATGTTCAATATATTATGTAATTTTTTCCTCAACATATATCTCTCAATATGAATGCACGTGGTACAGTATTGATCCCCAAGTGAAGCCCCCGTGCTTGGGTCGCCCACCGAGTTGGGTTTGCACGCTCACCCGCGCCCTGCAATGCCCTTGGGTCGGGTCCCCGCCCACGCCCTGTGATGCCCTCGGGCTGGGTCGCCAACCCACGCCCTGCAACTCCACCTGCAGTTATGTCCACTCACCGTCGGTTTGCCTGTAACTCATCTGCCCACCTGCGTTTGCCCAAAGTAATCCAACCTCCTTATGCCTCCATTTCTCGTCCCCTATCTCTGTGATTTCAGAGTAAGTTTGTTGGTCGAAGGATTGCCTAAGTGCTCCACACGCACTCCATATATATATGGGTTGGGTGGACCCGAACACCACCCAACCGACGCATCTGTTCGACTTTCTCCATGGTCGGCCCCCTCCTTCTGCACGTCGCTCTGTCAGATTAGTATTACATATATCAAGTCGGCCCATCTATTCAACACATCGGCCTATCTCCGTCACATGCCCAAGTCAGTCATATAAACTCGACCTCCCCGTCACATAGTTTGGCCAACTCGTCGCACATCTCTATCGTGGGTCACACAAGTCACCGGTGTCGCCCTCCGCCGTTGCACATCCTCCGCACGTCTCACCGAGTGCTTGTTGGTCTCACCCTCTGCTATGGGCGCGCGCCCACTCATTGCCTTTAACCAACGTGCTCTCCGCACGACTCGTCGCAGATAGTGGTGCGACCGTCACATACAAATTGAAAATGTCTTCCCACCACCGCACATAACCGAGTTCGGGCGCCCGTCGCACATGGGGTCACCCGACCCAATTCGTGGGCCTGACAGTAACGTTGCAACAACAATGAAAGTAGCTTTACTTAAACACTCACAATATACAATGACACAAAACTAAATAGGACAGAATTAACAACGTAAATAACAAGAAAAATAGAAGGAAATGGATTCAATCTATAACTCTTTATTGAATAGCACCCGAATTTGCACTATGGAATACAATCCGGAGGCCTTAGCCTCTCCACAATTCACAATATTTAGAGAAATAAGAACCAAATGGAAGACAATCTCAGACTTCCTTGAGAACCAACTGAGATTCATTCCTCTCTTCCCTCTTGTGGATCTGGAGCTGCACCTTCTCTTCCCCATGGAAAACTATTGGGACTGATGGCATTGTTGAGACAACTCTCCTTTGATAATTCAATGGTTTTATAATTTTCTCTTAGACTCTTCCGTTCATATGGTCACCCAACAGCCTGCAACTCTTCACTCCTCCATAGTTGTCTCTACAAATACCTAAAATAGCTTATGTTTACTGTTCCAATTCTGATTTTAGGTATTTTTGTCTTTTAGCATTTCTTTTCCCAAGTACAGACGCTATATTAATAGTGATTGTTTTATTTCTTTCACTAATATAAATTATTTGCGTCTATTGTTATAATGATAATTAACATGGCCAGTTCTTCATCATCTGTGGTCTTGACGACCCTCAGACTTTAACATTTTCCGAGAAAAGCTGTTGCTGCAGCATGTTTCTGCATCCAGTGGCTTGTCCACAACTGTAGAAAGAACAAACGACCAACCTGCCTGGTCCCTTGACAAAAAGCTTAATTTTTCAAGCCAAGTCAGGTGATTTTTGAAATCTGTGGCTTGTGCATTTCATCCAAACTCAACATGACTGGAAGGAGAGGGCTGGTCGCAGATCTAATCTCCCTTAGGGGATCATCCCTATGTTCTTTATGACACAGCTAATTTTATCATTTGTTCAAAGTTCTTTGTTTCAGTGAACACAAAATCCAAGTCTTCTAAAATATCATTTTTATTCCCCTCTCTATCCTTTGCTACGGAGCAGAAATTAGGATTCTTCATCACCTGATAGGCTCATATGGAGCCAAAATCTTTATAAAAAATTCCATACAACTTTATTTTTATAAGATAGAAATAATTTTAATTGATGATCGTTCGACAGTTCAAAATTTGAAAGGGCCGTCTGCTAGAAATCATCTTCCCCAGTCTTTTGAACGGCAAGGATCTTTGGAGCTGACTGGAACAGTTGGGATATTAGGAGTCTGTTACTTATTCAACTTCTTTTGGCTCAAAATTGCAGTTCTCAGTCGAGGACACTGGGCAGCCTGCCATTTCACTCGTCTAAGAGTTCAATTTCGTCCTCAGGTGGTCCAGAATCAAAGTTAGGATTTCCTTCAACAAGAAATGCAGGTTTTAGGAAGTTATCAAACTCATCCTCGCTATCGTCAAAATTATCCTGCTCTTCATATGGCAAATTATTCCTTTGTTGAATGTTTGCAGTATCGCTTTCTGAAATTTGAGAAGATAGCCCCTCATAGCACTGTTCATTTTGTTTTATTGACAGTAGTGGACCAAGGATTGTATGAAGTGGTTTCCACTCGTTTTGAGGCATCTCCCTTTTGCGAACTCTTTGGAGTCTGTCTATGTTTCCTTCGACGCGGTTTGCATAATTTATTTTCTCGATCTAGTAGATTTCAGTCCCAATGCGGCGCAATAATTGTTCGTCCTTCACATGGAACTGTAAATCCAGCAACTCATCTCTAGCCTACCTTAATCGCGAGTTCCCTCCATTAGAAAAGAGAGGTGAATGATCTGACGAACAATTTCAGTCTCCTTCGAGGATTTTTTCTGTGCCACAGCTGGAAATGGAATTTGTTAAGAATTTAACCTATTCATCGCTTAGGGTTTGCGCGATGGAGTCCATCTTCGTTTCGTCTTCCGTGCGTAGCTCTTCTGGTTTTACTTCCAGATCGCTGGCCATGGCCATGGCTTCTCTGTGAAAAAACCCTCGAGGGTTTGCAGGATTTAGATTTCCATTTTCATGGCATTCCCTCTGCAAAAGCGCATGGTTGGCTTCCGTACCTGTTGTCCAGCAATTACCAAAGCCGACGGGGACTCCGGCCCCGGGCCAACAGCCTCACAAGCTTCCTACTTAACACTAATGACCTAACAAAATCGATAGATCAAATCTTTAAAATGTGCTCCCAATTACAAAAAAGAAAACGTAAACTTGACAAAAGGGCAGATGATAACAGGGAAGCAACTTCGTCTACAACAAAAATTGAGCGCCAAATCTCTGGAGGTGGGATAACCACTAAACAGAATATCCAAGAATATCCAAAGCAGCGAACACCTAGCAGACCCGCCAGACTGAGGAAGACAATTGCAGAATTTCCATGAAATCATAAATAGACACCTACAAAGGGCGATTGGGCTCCCATTCTTCCGACTGTTAAACGAAGTTGAAGATTGCACATTCAAAATCGAATGTGGTTTTTGGGTGCGCTAGTCCATTTCACGAAGCTGCACTGAATTAGGATGATGCAACTTGAGTGAACAAGACGACGGGATGGCTAACGGGATCGCCGGGAGATTTGGTAGCCGAGGGGGATGGGTCGAAGGGTCATAACATCACGTGCCGAACTGTGCATGTCAAGACATCTGTACGGTCCATCGTGGCGTTTAGTCGGTGAACAGTATCATAGCGTTTTGAATGGCCTTGTCGCAACCAATATTTGTTTTAATGCCCCGTGCAGTATACGTTACTTACTGGATTTTGTACTCCTTAAATTTAATTGCTGGTTTATATTGTCTTAGTGGATTAATGAAACTATAGATTCATAAATATTGATAGTTACAATAGTGTATTAATGGAACTATAGATGTACATAAGTTACAATTCTCTAACAAAGTCACAAGCTACAATTTTAATTTTGCAACCGAATTTAAATTTTTTTTTTAAATCTAATTTTAAATGTGTTTGAATGGTTTTTATTTTTAATTTTACATTGACAATGAAAATAGATTCATGATCATGGTTTTTTTAATAATGAAAATAGATTCAAAACAACCAAAAACATCTAAAATTTGGAAACTTAACCCTATCAAAATTTCAAAAATTTCAACCCAATTTTCTCAAATACTGCAAAATTTTCCATTGTTTACGAAAATGTACTTTCTTAGACTACTGAGTTAATGCAGTAGTCTAAAAATTATGCTTTTTTACCTTGAAAACATGATTCAAACACTGCATTTACTAGATTTTTTGAAATTTTTTTATCTCAATTTCGACTATTTTTTTATCCAAATTCCCACTATTTTTGACGGAGTTGTCTATAATGCGACTTTTTGGAGATTCCGGTGACGGAATCCGGTGGAAGAAATCGAGGTTAAATCTTGATTTGTTGCAGTTAAAATGGTTTTTTAACTGCATATTTGGATTCAGCACCCTGAAAAACCCTAGGACGCTTTGATTGTGCAGAAACTAGCTATCAAACTTACAATTTCAATAAATTGCTGCCGGATTTTGACCGGAAAAACCCACCGGAAAGATTTCCAAAAAATCGCATTATAGACAACTGCATTTTTGACAAATTGTTTTTCGTACAATTGTGTTTGATTCGTCTCTCCTTCTGTCTACATGCAATGAATCCTGCGCTTTTACATGGGCAACCTTCTGTATGAAAGACTTACGCCAACATCCTCTGGTTACACAAGACATTCATTCTACAAACCTACCAGCACAATTTTTGATACTAGGTTCTCTGATCCGATCAGATCAAATCCAGAAAATATGAATAATAAAGTGCAGAAAGCGTGGATGTACAACGAATATGGATCAATAGAGGTCCTGCACTTTGGGGATTTCCCTGTTCCAAAGCCTGGGTTAGGCCAGCTTCTAGTTCGAGTTCGGGCCGCTGCTCTTAATCCTGCTGACTTTAAGAGACGGGAAGGCTTATTAAGAAACGCGGATTCCGATTTTCCGGTATTCAGATTGACTAATTAACCCTCTATTTTTCGCACATAAGCACGTTTACCCCCATTGGCATGTATGTAATCTTTGTTTATTGCTTATTTGTCTGTGTTTTGCAGACTGTGCCAGGCTGTGATATGTCAGGAGTGGTGGTGGAAATTGGTGATGGTGTCTCCAAGTTCAAGGCCGGTGAAGAGATATACAGCAATATCCAGAATTTCGCAGCAGGCAGGCCAAAGCAGTGGGGGACACTCGCCCAGTACACCGTGGTGGAGGAATACCTGGTGGCGCCGAAGCCCAATAATTTATCGTTCGAGGAAGCAGCGAGCCTGCCGCTTGCGATCCAGACTGCGCAGCAGGCGTTCGATATAGCCAAATTTGAGAAGGGGCAGAGCGTGTTCATTGTGGGAGGAGCGGGCGGAGTGGGCAGCCTCGCCATTCAGCTGGCAAAGCATGTGTATGGAGCTTCCAGGATCGTTTCCACGGCTAGCACTGGGAAGCTCGAGTTCGTGAAAAGCCTGGGGGCAGATGTGGTCATCGATTATACGAAGCAGAGCTACGATCAGATCTCCGAGAAATTCGATTTCGTATTCGACACCATAGGTCAGTTCTGATAACAATTCTATGCGTTGCCTGTTTTCGTTCTTTGGTTTGGCCTGGTGAGTCCTGGAACTAATCCTGGGCCTGATAGGGCGCATCTAAGAGCTATTATTTAAATTCAATGTTAATTTTCGTTTCATTTGATGGAATTGCAGGGGATTCCTTCAAATCTCATGTGTTGGCTAAAGAGGAAGGCAAGGTTGTGGACATAGGGTGCAACGTTGTGGACATAGGGTTGCTCCAGCCTCATCCCAGAGCTCAGTTTTACGTAGTGTCAGCCAGCGCACATAACCTGGAGAAGTTGCAACCCTATATAGAGATTGAGAAGCTGAAACCAGTGATTGATCCGAAGAGCCCTTACTCATTCTTAGACGTTATAGAGGCTTTCAAACATCAAGAAAGCGGACGAGCCCGAGGGAAGATTGTTATTTCCCCCATCCAGTGAGAGAAATAATTGATGTAGGGATGCCTGCATCCATTTCTAAATTGTTATTACAGTTAGTAAGTTTACATATTTCAAGATACATTTATATTCACATTTATATCTATTATATTACAGTGTTGGGTGGCTTACCTGGTCCTTAACCTAAATATTTATCGGCCCAAGATCCACCATGGCCTTCAAAGTCGCTCTCAGAATCAACCATGTGTCTATCAGTCCTTCAAACCCTTCACGATGAAAACTCTTGCATTGTTATTTTTTCAATGTCACTTCCATTGGTATCAAGACTAATTGTTGTCCATTAGGGTTTCAATTGCAGAAACATTTTACACATCAGTTTTTGTGACAGAGTGTTCATGGCGCTCGCTGTGCCTTCAACTGGTTATTTTTTCAATGTCACATTCATTGCTATCAAGACTAATTGTTGTCTATTAGGGTCTCAATTGCAGAAACATTTTACACATCGGTTTTGTGACAGAGTGTCCATGGCGCTCTCTGTGTCTTCAACTGGTTATTTTTTCAATGTCACATTCATTTCTATCAAGACTAATTGTTGTCCATTAGGGTCTCAATTGCAGAAACATTTTACACATCAGTTTTTGTGACAGAGTGTCCATGGCGCTCAGTGTGCCTTCAACTGGCAAGACAGGATCATCATCCTTGTCCTCTTGCTCTGTTATCCTATGGTGTTCCTCTTATCGATAAACGTAGTCTCATCCATGATTTCTCATGTTTTCTTCCTTCTCCACGGAAGAATTATAGTGACCAAAGTCAGTAGAATTGAGTTAGACTCGGAAACTTCGTTACAGTTTGGTTCAGTCATTAAATCTCTTTAAAAAAAATCGTTTGTTGCAAATTCTAACGATGCATTTTCCCTCGTTCCAGTTGCAGTCCTCATTGAATCTAATTATATCTGAGTTCCTTACAAAGAAATTCAGAAGAGTTCAGAACTTCTTATAAAGAAATATACATAAAATTTGATTTGTTGCAAACCCTGAAGATGCATTTCCTTTGTTTACACTTTTCTCTTGGACTATGAAACTCAGAAATTGTATTCTTTATTTTCGAAAATGAAAGGTCTGACTGGTGTGACAAGATTCTAGTACAGAAAACCCTGGTTATCAAGGTTCATTACCAAACGCTTTATGTATATTTATAAGCTACCATATTTAATGAAGTCTGAGACATATTGACCTGTGACTCTTGTACAAAACGTCTTCGTTTTCAGGGGATAGTTCCACGACAAGACACCATGAGTATTTATTTATTAATTACATTCAGTATTTACAGCAAGGGTTTTGAAGTTGAGACATATCTAATCCTTCATTTTAAGGATTCGATAAAAATTCTGAGAGTGTTTTGAAGTTTGAAGCAGAAGTATACCCTATATTTAGTTTTACTATTTGATTAAATATCTGTGAATTCTGGCCCACGGTTGTTTGTGCATTCACATTGTGGAGCTCAAGTATAGCTTTTAAGATTTTAAAAAGAGAAATATGCTGCTGTATAAATTAACGGGATGATAAAAATTTATGGGTATTAGGCTTCGATACATTATAAAATCTTATATTGTGTAAATTTTCACGATTATAGTTTGAAAATTTATTTTTCAAAATACTTATTTTATTTTATATCTGTATAGTATATTTTATTAATAATAAATATTAAAAAAATTATAAAAAATAATTAAATTATAATTTTATATATATATATATATAGTTTTTAGAAAGAATGTATAAATGGATTCAACAACTTGAAACACCCCTATGGTACTCGAAATTTGCAAATTAAACAACTTCAATTCATTTTTTTAAAAATCTCTATAATATTTTGATTAAAATTAAACAAAAAAAATTGTAAAAAAGTCATTTCCTCTAACTTAACATATATATATATATATATATATATATATATATATATATATGTATGTATCATAAATAGACTTTGTTACAATACCATTGGTGGCTTAAATTCCTAGAAAACCACAAGTCATTTGATATGACACTTGTTTATATGACATCATTTTTTAATTAATCTATTTAATTAAAAGAGAAATAAAGGGCATCACTAATTTGAGACCTTTGATATGTGAATATTGTTAAAAATATTCTAAATTTTTCCTTAGAGTTTAAATCTCTATTATCTACCCACTAATTATCTGGAGCCCAATGTAGTAGAGATATTGTAATGTCAAGTTAAACATTTTGACTTAATCAAAATAAAACTATATATATAATATTCTCCAAGATATTATGGTAGAGATGTAGCAATGTTTGTTTAATATTTTCACTTGGTCAAAATAAAATAAAATAAATTATAATTATAATTGACTAGCAATTGCCCCAAAAGTTGCAAGAAGAGACTGATAGGTTTTTTAAATTGAAGAATTTGTATTTTAATTTCCATAATCAAGTAAATAATCATTGATATATTAAATTTAAGTTTTTTTAGTGTATTTTTTTTAATATTTACAAGTCATGTTTTTTGTTTCAAATCTCTTCAATATTAGAATACATCATATTAATGTTAAATTGAAGATGTTATTTTTTGACAATGTTTGTTTACAACATGTTGTCAAAATATCTTATAAAGTTACTTGTCACTTGTACATATAAAAAACAATTCAATAATTGCATATGTCAAATTACTTATGACTTGTACATATAAAAACAATTCAATAATTGCATATGTACATTTTGGCTACGTTTACCACCATATCAAAATCTGGATAAATCCTTTTGCAAAGCTAAGACTCATAAAAAACTTCCTATGTAAAAAAATTGCATTTATGATGAATAATATGAAAAATTTTAAATTCTATATAAAATGAATTTTATTCATATTTATTTTAGGAAAAAAAAATCTAAAAAATTGAAATAAAATATTTATTAATTTATTCTTTTTAATGATTATATAAATTTTGAATTATTTACTAAATTCTTTAATTATAAATGATGATGATGATGATGATAGTGGTTAACGTCCACTGAGACCAAATTGGTCTATCAGACCTATAATTTTCTTAATTTTTAATTGTATGGCTCCTCGTCTTTCTTGGCGAGATTGGTGCTATAGCTTTCTTTTTTTCTCTACGGTCTTCCAACTTTTATCTTGCATCTCTTTCATCTTTTTTGGTTCTTGAGACATTGGTGTCTTAGCTTCGCGATCTATTGTGTTTGTCCTTTTGAAGATAGTCGGAGAAGAAGTTTGGTCTAGGAGATCTGCTTTGCTGTTAAATGAAGATTTATTTTGTGCAGTGTTCGAATCCTCATAACTGTTGATGCTTGAGGGGTTGTCGAGTTCACTTTTTTGTTGTTGGGCGGGGCTTTCTCCTTGCTTGTCTTGAGAGTTGTTTCTTTCTTGTCCGATTTTTTGTGATTCAAGGTTTTCTCTAGAGTATTCTTTTTTGATGACAGTGTAGTGTTCTTTTTGTGCTTCTTCCCACCATGTAGATTTGTGGTGGTTTTTTCTAACAGAATTTTTCTGGGAGGCTTTTGGGCAATTTTTGGCTAGATGGTCTGTCTCAAAGCAGGATCGACACCTAAAGAGGACACTTTTATAATCGAGTTTATGGTTCCACACATAGTCTTTACTTGTTAGGTTTATTTCAGCTGGGAATCCGGTGCTAAAGTCTATTTCCACACAGATGCATGCATAGGTGGTTCTGGCATATTCCTCTATCTCTGGGCACCTACAGTAAAATTTCCCAATTGCATTTCCAATGGCTTTTAGTGAGGAGAGATTCCAGAGATGCAAGGGTAGGCTTGGCAATCTCACCCAAACTGGTGCTGAGGTTATGACTTCTGTTGAGGGATCGAATGATGGGTTCCATGGCTTCATGAATAGGCCTGAGTTTTCCAAAAACCAAGGGCCGAAATCTAGAATACATTGTCTGCTTTCAGGATTTTCAAAATCTATTATAAAGAAACCCTAGCACAGGGGTAGATATTAATTTCATCAGAAATGACAGGCCTCTGAGATCTAATTGTGGAGAGTTGTCAGCCGCAGCCAAAAACCATTGAACCGACAGATTAGGGCACTTTCGGAAAACTTCAAAGCTTCATCGAATGAAGCTTGAACCACCTATACAGTGGGAGCTGGGGCTTCACTGACGATATGGGCAGGAGCTTGCCCTCCAGAAGCGGACGGAACTGAGCCAACAACTCTTTTCGCGAAGCTGGGAGCCATATTTTACTTGCCCGTAGAACCCAGCTGCAGAGAAATAAGGCAAAAGATTAGATCTAGATTTAGTCGCAGAAGATTGAGCAGGTTGTTCGTCTATGAAATTGGTTGTTGCCTTTTATAACCCCACAACATGAGACAGCGGAGAGTGCCGAAACACAGCTTCGGAGCCGACCAGCCACAGAGAAATAAGGCAGAAGATTAGATCTAGATCTAGCCGCAGAAGATTAAATCTAGAACCCAGCCACAGAAAAATAAGGCAAAAGATTAGATCTAGAACCCAACCACAGAGTCTCAATAAGCCTTTTATATGTATATGTATTCTCGCATAGCTTTATTTTCAAACCTTTAAAAGTCATTAAAATGATTATGAAATATAAGTATATATATTGCTTTTTTATATACATGGCCGATAAACAAGGATATCATATTTATATGTTGATTCAGAATTTTGTATTGTTTATGAAAGTATTCTCCAAGTAGAGATCAATGTTTATGAAAGTCTTCTACAAATAGAGATCAATGTTGGAGCATGTCGAGTCATTTCAAGATTGAAAATGGTCATTTGTGTGGGAACATATTTAATTTATGTATTGTAGATTTAGATAAAATCATTAGGAAAATAATTTGTTATTTACCTAGTTTCAACTTACACATTTATATATTAAAAATTTAATTAGAAATTTTAAATTATATTTAAATTGTAAATATTGTTTCTCTATTTACATTATAAATTTTATTTATATTTTAATAAATAAAATAATATATATATATATATATATATATATAAATTATTTTCAAACTATAATTTCAATTTTTTTAAATATATATTTTTAATTATTTAAATTTCCAAATATCATTAAATAAATTAGTATATTATTTCAAAATGTGATATTGGGAAATAACCCTAGGGAGTTTTAATTATTCAAATATAAGAAAATGCTCAAAAGGAAATGATTAATAAAGAACTCAACACTCAAGTGCAACAATGGCAATGAGAATCATATTTACTTTAATGAGCTTGAGATATTGCATGTAATCCCTGATTGTCAACTCTTTTCTAATTTCGAAAAACTTATTATCCACAAAATCATAACTTTTGACCTCTTTAATGTACTCATATAGAGCCACGAAGTTGCCCTGTCACAGGGAGTTGAAAACTCTCAAGTTGTATAGACGTTTACTATTGTGAACCTGACAACGATCATCATGTGAACATTTTAAGGCTTTTTTATGTGGAGAGCAATCTGGTTACATATTTGTGGCAGAATAAATGAATTGCATAAAAATGGCTAGAAATACATCCTAATGAACAACCAAACATTGTATAACAACAAAACACATTAATAGTTGTGCTCTAATAGAAATAGGGAAAGGGAACTGTTTCCTCTAACTAAGAAAGAAATGGTGACAAGTAGCAATGTATCATATTGCATATTTCTATTTGTATCTCTTAAGTCAAAGGAAGCAAATTGTGATTAATCACTCCATCAATTGATACACCGCCACAAGTCAACTATAAATTAAAATTGCCAATGCTACCTCCATGTCCAACGCAACGACATCAAAGGGAGTGAACAATCAAATGTTATTTCCATTATACTTTTTTCTGTATATATTTTGTCTTCATGGACTTTGTGGGTCTTACATTCTGCAGTATGAATTGACACACTATGTGGTTTCCGGCCATGGATGTTTCATATTCACCTTTTTTAATTTTTAATGCTTGCTTGTACTATGTAGGTTGGGCTATTAACAATTTTAAATGCAGCGTGTTCATTTCTCGACTAGTTTCTTCTTTCTAATTCAATGTTGCATCTCTCTATGAAATATATTAATTCATATTTGTTTTGTAGGTTTATTTTTTTTAGCAAAATACCAAGAGTTTGAAAGAAGACATATAAGATTTAATTTTTCGCCAAAACTAGTTGCACCTACTGTGTATACAAAGATGTAGGGCAAATAACAAACTTCCAAAGTCTTGTGTTCCTCTATTTGTACAGGTCGTGTATTGCATCCTCCTTTTCTAGGCATGACACATCCATTCATTTTCTTGTTCTTTTACAAGTTAGTAGATATTGTGTGGATATATGGCTTTATAGTCTCCCTATATAACATTATTGTCATAAGATTCATGGTATTATATTTTGATTGATAGGAGCTCAAAAATATTGGTTCTCTCTATCATAATTTCATAAGAATATGATGTGACCATTATTGTTTTTTCTTGGGTTGGTGTACATGTTGTGGACTAATGGCAGCTCAACAATGGTCCCCTATATTTGTGTATTCTTGCCTCTGCTAATTTTTGTTAGTAACCTTAACATTGATCTTGCCATTCTTTTATGAGTTTGTAGATATTGTGTGGGTATGTGGCTCTGTGGTCTATCGACGTAAATTTATTGCCATAAAATTCAATGTATTAAATATAGATTGATCAGAGCTTGAGATTATTGATTCTCTGGTCAACTCTCTAATTCTCGTTGTTTTCTGACAATATTATGGTGGCAATGAATGATTGTTTTTCCCGCTAAATTGCTCTGTTTGATGGGTAAGACAACTTTCTTCAAAGTCCATATCTAAAGTTTTACCAACCCTGATTGTGCCATGGATGATCAGTTTTTCTTGGTTTGATGCACATGATGTATACTAATGACAACTTAACATTACTCTCATATATTTGTCTACTTGTCTTTACTAGTGTTTTTTAGTATAACATTGAGAGGTGTCTTTTCACTTTATTGCATTGAGGGGGATATATTTCTATTCAATAGATGTTGATCCGTTTTGAATCTAAACTATGATATATTGATGTAGATCAGAGGGAGTTGAGGCAATGAAATTTTTTTATGAGACAATATTAAATTGAATGCACTTTTTAATTCAGGATTGAGATCAATGAACTAGTAGAAATTTCTTTCAAAGTTTATGCTCATCTAAAATATTTTGAATGGTAGATTACATGGTGAAATCAATACTGGACCTGCCCTTGAATTTCAGATGGATTTTGGAGTTTCAAGAACTGGATGTGTTCCTTCTCACGTCATGTATGGTGATTTAGTTTCTAATTCCTTGCGTCTTTTTGACTTTGTCTAACTTCATACAAATGAAACAAAAAGTTGGCAACTACTTATTTGGCTCACAAATGCATAGCAGGGGCAAGTATGCATGTGGTACTTGCTTGAACTATAGGCATAAGGAGAGATTTACATGAACCACAAGCAACAACACGACTTTCACTTGGTAAGCAGGCATTATTGTAAGATTT
Organism: Pinus tabuliformis; assembly: GCA_031772625.1. Lineage (NCBI taxonomy): Eukaryota > Viridiplantae > Streptophyta > Pinopsida > Pinales > Pinaceae > Pinus > Pinus tabuliformis. The sequence goes on from CM062809.1 coordinate 53,913,775, forward strand.
CAATAATTTATTATATTGGAGAATTGTTGCAAAGAAGAGAACCCCTTTTTTAGCATATCCACTGGCCTCTACACATTTCTGCCATTACAATGATTTAAGTTCATAGTTTGGGGATTACTAATGCTCAGTAAAAATGATTTGAGCATAAGTTGGTATGAAAAGGATTTAAGCTCATCTTTTGGGGATTAATAATGCTCAGTAAAAATGATCTGAGCATAAGCTAGTACGAGAAGGAACCTCATTTGTTGTCATTCTTTCTATTGTGTTTGCTCTATGGTTCTTGTTATAAAACCTAAATCAACTTTATGTTTTCTTCTAATGTTCTTGGGAATATATGGAATTATATTAAATTCAATTTGGTTTAGATTGGGAAAACAATTGCATCAAAGATATTGCTTTTTAAAGGCATGAAAGATGGATATATGGAGTAGACATAAAATGTTCATGCTATATTTATTGTGACTTTCACATATACCAATCAAACTATTTGACAATTTCCATAACTAAATGTGTGAATGTCGGAGTTTTGTTTATTATAGTGTTTCCTTTTACTTATCTCGTGCAGGAATCCGACTGCAGTTAATTGTGTCGGTGGATCATAGGAGCTTGTTTACGTGCTCTTTGTATGAATTCCCTGAGGGTATATCATCATCAACCGTTTAGGTACCACTTGCATCATGATTGATCTTGAAAACCAATAAATCCTCCGTGGTGAGATTTTGATGGAAAGTAACTTCAATCATTTTGTCATTACAACGCAGAACACCTATGGCATAAATTAGAGTTGAAGTGATTGCATAAAGTAGTATGAGATAGGCATTTGGGAAAGAATTTGATTAGGACAAGTATTGTGCAACACACTTGTATAATGACTAGGAGATTGAGGGTGTGATTAAAGGGGGAACTATGGAAGGAGTTTTGTGGCCATGTCTAGCATGCGTATCAATCATATGAGGATGTTTTGTAATTCAACAATTTGCATAGCTTTACATTTCATTATTGATAGAAGAGAGAAACTATTGGTAGACACCCAGTATTCAAGGATCATGATATCATCACACATTTCAAACGACTGGAAAGTGATATATGACAAAAAAAAAAGATGGTAAAGGTTGGTATGTATGGGGCTGATGACAATTCAACTTGGCATTTTATTTGAAAATCCAATTTTGAATGGATTGATGGACGAAGATATTAATTAAATTCGTTAGTTAGTGGGTTTGGTTTAGATATTGTCAGTGTTCCATGGGGATGTGCCCCCTAGTGTGTTTCCCATACTTCAGGGGTTGTATGTCCCGCTTTTGGGGAAGCTGAAGGAAACACATGGGGAAATGATTCTCGAGTGTGGGGATGCTTTTGCCTTTCTACACCCCCCATCGTCATTTTTTTATTTTTTTGTCCAATAACCCTATAAGACAGAAAAAAATATAGGGGGAAATGATTCTTGAGTATGGGGTATGCGTTTGCATTCGCCCCCAAGCATCCCCCATCCCGATTATTTGTTCAATAACTTGATAAGACATAACAAAGATAAGGGATTGAGTTTTGAGGAGTTTGTGACCTTGGTTATATTAATTGTTTCAAGATGATTGAGAGTGGTTCCAATCTCATTGGACTTCATATGGAGAAAGTAGAATTTCATATCCCATTCATAGTTCAGTGGACTTAACAATTTTCCAGATTTTGGATTGTAGCATTTCCACTGGATTGCACACTGATGAATTTTCATGGGTTGAATTGTTATTATTGGGATTTTATCATATGGGGATCCCTATGTTAGGGGCCCCTATGCCCCTTGTCCCCCATGAATTTCCCTAAAATTTTGGGTTTCCCACATTTCCCCATGTGTGTTTCTCCACTCCCACACTCCATTGCCCTAGAAACTTGGTGGAGCATAGGATATTGTGCATATTGTGCGTTCTATTATGACCAACAATTTTGAAACTTGTAATTTTAGTCGAGAGCAAACAAATATGTTCCATTACAATCCATGATTTTGTCCCTGTGCAACAAATGGCTCTTATCTGTTGTTGATTTACCATTGAGTGCCCATTTTAACTTTGATGAGAAGTTGATATGAGGTAGTGGGATTGGCAACAAATACAAGCTGATGGAACATAATCATTTTAGTTGATGTGTAATTCTTGCAAAATCTGTGTGCTTTAATGATTGTTAAGGTATGTTGTCAACCTGGCACTTATTTGGGTGAGACTTCCATGAATCTGTCCCTACAAAACAATGGATTGTATCCCTTTTTGATTTACCATTAACTACCCACTTGAACTTTGATGGTAAGTTGATCTAAGGTAGCGGGATTGGCAATCAACGCAAGGTTAAGGAGTAGAATCAATTTTTCTTGTGTAATTTTTACAAAACTTATTTGATCTAGTGATTGTCAACGTATCTTGGAAAGTGGGTAACATTTTGGGTCTTTTTGTGTCAAACTCCTACTGAAGATAAAGAGAAGGTAACTAGGCCTAGTTTAACTAGTTGGAACCACTAGTCCAAACAGAAAAGGAGTTGCTTTAAGTTCTCGGTCGGGTGGTCTCCCTTATAATGTTGAATGGTCATTTTTGGTTATCAACATTTGTAGCGCTAGAAGGAGGACCTGAGTAAATCATATATTTGAAGATTTTGTGCTTTAAGTTTTTATCTTATTACTATGACTGCACTTAAAAAACTTCCTTGGAGTTCTTTATTGGATCTCATCCAATAACCACTCCTGTAAAGGCAGTCCAGACCCTATCTTAGGTAAAATATAATGGTAAGACATTTGCTTTTATTCATCTCCTTCAATTGATTTTAAGCTGCAATAATTTCAGTATTGATGAAGATAATATTTGCAGGATCTTCGCTCTTACTTTGAAAATAAAAGCCAAAGACTGGTGCTTATCACTTCCAATTTCCTCCTTACGTAGTTGTGACAAGTTTTCAAAGGTTTTCCTTCACACATTTCAGGAATATGATTACGAAAATGTGTGTGATTAGTTAGAAGAATTGCGTAGGATGGAAGGTGAGACTTTAGGTTTGTTTTATATTGGATTTATATTAATTTTAATGCAATTTTGGTCCAAAGATTTTCCTCCTCAATTCTAATTAATTGGATGGTTTAAACATTGAGTGTCTTTGTCCTATGATAACTATTAAGAATAAAAAAATATATTCTTTGTTGATAATAATACAATTGATCAAAGTGACAACTCCAATTCTTCACAAAAGGAAATTACGAATGCTAATCATTGTGCCAGAAATGATCCAAATTTACATGATGCTGATCAAGTATAAATTCAACAAAATTCATAATCTATTAGCCGCAATCAACAACAATTTAATCAACCACAGAATGAAAACAACAATGCACAACCTACTATTCAAATTAATCTTCATCAACTGATAATAAAATGGAGTAGGTCAACAATAATTACATATCGATCAAATGCACGAAGAATCCGAGTTGTCTATTTTGGAAAATCAGAAATCATCTATGAATAGAGAAACCTTCAGGTATATATCTTCAACTTAATATTTTTCTCTCTACCTTGATATCTTTAACAATAATAATTTAATTCATAATCAATTAGTCGTTATTTTAAATACAGATTTAATTTTAGAAAACGAAGGATCTGATATTAATAACGAATTATTAATTTCAGATATTGGTAGAGAAAATTTAATTCATAATTCAATCAATAATCCTAAAGATTCTCTTAATTTGGTATTCAATCACTCTTCTGGTTCTAATTTATTTAATTCAAAGGAAAAGAACACTTATGAATTTACTTGTGACCATGACTTAGAAAATGAAAATGCTCAACCTCTTTTCTCTTCAGAGATGATTTTCTTTGATTCCTTAGGTGACTCTATTTTTGAAGATAAAGAGAACTTTAATCAATGAATTATTTTGGTTCATTCTAATCATCATAGTAATTTTGGTATCCAAGAACTTATCCCGATTTTTTATTTCTAAGATGATGGAATTCCCTTTTTGTATCATAAGCTTGAACTCTTCCCATTCTCGCAAAATAATACAAACAATGAGTTTAACTTTATAATTTCTATTGATAATTATGGGAAAGAAATATTTGCAAATGAGTCTCAGCTATGTTGTACCAATATTTGTAACATTAATGTAAATTGTAATCTGCTTCATTTTCAGTTCCCTCAGTTTGAATCTGTTTTTCTTTCAAATTTAATTTTTAAACTTTTGAGCACATTGTATTGACATTTTGAGCTTTCAAACCTTCAACGTTCATGAGACGCATTAGTAAGCTTGTATGAAAATCAATTCCAGAACTTCAAGCATAAACATCAGCTACTTCTTATTTTGAAATTTTATTTATTCATGATTGGGTAGTTCATGTATTATTTTTAAATGAGTTTATCACAAATTATGGCACTTGAGAGTGCACCATTTCATTATGGTCAGCAATGGAATACTTATAGAAACCTTTTAAATGTTCATCCATATTTTATCGATCCATTTGAAAAATATATAGAAGTTCCACTGCTCAGGAATATTTCTGATTTTATCAATGTTCAACAGGCTTCAATATTTAAAAATGTATCATTCAGTTCAGGCCTGGTGTTTCATTTTCCTTTGAACTTCTTTCAATCATTTACTGAAATACACGCTCATTTTTATGATCCTGTAGGTAGAATTTTGAAAGAATTTCGAGAATTTTTTTTTGTAAATAAGTTTATTTCGCTAAACTTGTTAGATATACATACTACACTGAATTTTTCTTTTAATAATTTAGTTGCAATTTTACTCTTGTTGATTGACTTGTACATACATGCAAGAGTTAAAATGAGAGAATGGTTACATTGGAAATATAACTATACCTAGTCGTGTTTCCTTCCATATAGTTAGGATTAGGAATAGATTATTTTAGCTTTAATTCATTTTCTGTTTGTATTTATTTCTGCAGATTTTTAATAATCATGTAATGAGCCCATGATGCTTCCTTGTTATCTACTTCATTCTCTAACAAAGAGTGTTCAAAAAGTATGATTTCTTAAATTACGCTTATGCAACACTTGTTTACTCTTCTTGATGAAGCTTCATCACATTATTGAAATTTTCAAAGAAAATCAGGAAGGGTGAAGTTTGAAAGAATCTTTACAATTAAGCGTTCTTAAAAAAAAATCAATTTTTATTTATAAGAATTTCTTTGTGATAACTTTTCTCACTCTTGTCTCTCAATGTTATTTTAAAGTAGATGCAAATCAATAGCTCACTACTTAGCATTTTAGTAAGTAGATGATTTTGAACATATGCAAATTTTGATAAACGCATGGGAGAACTTGAAGATTCATAAGGTAAATTTATAGTAAAAAATATTCCAGGTATGCATTGACATGCTCATCTTCATCTGTTGTCAACATCTCTTTTCTATTAGTTTACTTTTTATTTATATTTTTTTTCTTTTGCAGGTCTGCGTTGACTTGATTTGGAGATTGGATTTTCACAAGAAAATCTAATGAGCTGTAGAAATAAAGCGAGTAATTAATCTACAACATGTCCAAGTGAGTATTTGTTATTTCATCAGAATCTAGGTATTCATATTTTACTTTCTTTGCAAATTTAGCAATATGATTCAATAATCATATTCTGCCTCGCATTGATGCAGCTGAAATGAAATGTTTAGACTCTTTCTTGTCCATATTTGCTACAAGCAAAGAAAATTGCAAAAATATTGTAGCAAATAATCTTATCCATGATTTTATCTTTGTCTATTCTGAATCTTAAATTTATTGGTTTAGTGAAAATATTTCCATTACGCTCATTCATTTTACATCTGCTTTAGTTGCATTTCTTCTTCTGAATAGATTCAGGGCCTCTATCTGGTCAATATTGGAATCTTGATCTTCTATTTTTTCACTTTCTGAAACATTCCCTCAAGATTTCTGACCTTCTGGCTTATCAGACTCTTGGGTTTATGTTATATTAGAACCATTTGAAAACAATTTCCAAGACATTTCTCTCAGATCTACGAGGCCTATTTTATTTTTCTGCTCAAATTCCTTGATATCAGAATCTGGTAGAAGTCATATTGAGATATTACCATATTCGAGTTCCGATATTATGTTTTTATCCAATATTAATGTAAGGCTTCTTGTTTATCGAAACTCTTATTTGAAAGATTTACAAGAAATATTTATATAGAGACTTTTGATATCGGAAGTGAAAATCAATTAAACCTCCGAAAAAGAATTCTACCAAAAACATTTAATAACAAAGGCTTTATTTATTGAAATTTTATCTATCAAATAATTGTTCTCATTTCGGAAGTCTTGTTTATTGGAGCTCTTAACTTTCACTTTGATTCTCTCGGAACCTCAAAACCTTAGGATATCGGGTTGTTATCATTAATCAAATTATATTTCTTCAAGAAATTTCATTTTCGCCTCTTATCATTTCGAAACTTTGGAATATCGGGTTAAGTATTCTCGTAGGCCTCTGGTCAATTCATTCTGATCTTTCAATATGCTCACATGAATTCCTATTTGATTATCTTTGTATATATATTCTTACTTTCTTGCTATCATAGTGGTCAAGAGTTTGGATGTATTTTAATTATAATTTCATCAAATCCAAGCATTCATTCCTCGGGATGACTTTGTGACTTTGTGGATGTGTATTCTTCATAATATGTGTACATGGGCGTCTTCTTACTCTTCTTGGAAATCTTCCTGGATAATGAAAATTTCATCGCTTGTGGTTCGTTTATGCTTCTACCTTTTTCCCACTATTAGATGTCCATTTCATTATCTCAGGCATATTTCAATCTGCGTCTTCATTTTGTTTTTCAAGGCACTCTTGAGCATCCACTATGGTAATGTGGCGATTGATAAAGAATTTGAAACATGTAAAGGTAATGGATCATGGTTAAATCATGTTTGGTTTCTCTTATATTTCAGTTTGATATATCACTCTATATTTAGCATGCAAAATTTCAAAATCTCTCCATCTACACATATGCATTACATTGTTTGGGTCTTGGTCTTGATTCTTGACATTTTATGAAAATCTTGGAGTTGACATGAAATCTGAAATATAAAGAGAACAATCATCGCTACAAAAGCACATCATCATTCTTATTTCTGATAGATTTGGTCCACTTCTGATTTCTTGAACATGAATCATTATTTTCCTCTAGTACTCCTTGCTTTAATTTTGATTGAATAAATTATGGTTTTGGGCCAATGAAAACTATATTGAAAACAACTACTTTATGTTTTTAATTCTAATCAAAAGAAGGAGTTTTTTTTTGTTGGAGAAAATGATATCTCTCAAGTAAAATTAAATGAAATTATCCAATGGTAGGTTTCATATCCCCATTTTCATCCTTTTTATTTTCTTTATTTTTATTTTCAATTTTGTTTTTGCTGATATTTATCTTTGTTTTGTAGAACTTCAAGAATTGCTTTTCACACCCTTGCTAGCTCAGATTGGGAACTCATTCTCTTTATCGTTTGCTTTTGGGTTTTGAAGCAGCATTAATGTTTGTTCATCAAATCAACTAAACTGGAGAGAACCTTTAGTTTGTTTCATAAGCATTGTTTTTATTTAGAAAAATTATTAAGATGCTTTTATGGAGGATTTTCTTTGAAACAAGAAAATTTGCAGCAGGCAGAGACTTTTCATTTAGCTTGTTATCTCTCATGCTTGTTATTCACCTTTTAGCTTCAGAGCTTAATCACTTATAACTCTGCGAGATAAATTCATTAGATTCTTAACATAAAATGAACACACACATGCTTATTTTCTTCTACCCTTTGTTGAGACATTTGTATAATTAGTCTTGTTGGGTTTGTCTTTAATTTGGGCTTTCTTTCATATTTTCTTTTCTCATTTTGACATGTTTGGAGTTGTTGCTTTCCTCTTTCATTTCGGTTTCAATTTCTTTTTCACTTTCATGATTGGTTATGGTTTGATTTTGGTGACTACAGTAAGATTTATGTGTAAGGCATTTTTCTCACCCAACATTGGTTGGCAGACATGGGAAATCTTTACCCTGTCTATTTCAATGAGTTTCATTTACCATTAAAGGTATATCTTTGTGGAATCATAAAGCCCTCTTCCTTTAAATATTTTCCTTGGAGGAACATACATAATTTCTAAGTAATATAATTCACCTTTTAAAGGAAAGAATTGACTTGAGTTTAATTCAATGGATTCCTCCTATCCCTCCACTTTATAAAAGTCTCTGATTGATAGTCACAGGGAAAGATTTTGGAGTCAACATTATGGAAGTATTATATCCATTAGCTTAAGTCTCTTTTACCGTCCCACCTCTTTCACTCAGGTACATCATAAACAAAAGATCGCAAATGTGATTATCAAAAGGGTGATCAAAAGGGGAAGCATGGGAAATACAAGTAAACATGTCGGGGTTTATAGACACTCGCTGGCAGCAGTGTTATTCTTGTATGGCATAAAATTCAACTTTTCCGGGGTACTGTTTAGGCTCGTTGGCAGTAAAGCGATGTTAGAGACCATTCATATCCATAGATATATTATTTATCAAAACACTCATATCTTTACCTTTTTCTATTTTTCATACGAGGTAATCTTAAAATAATTTTTTTTCCAAAATTTAGATTCATGATTCTAAACTTAGTTTGTTTTGAATACTTATCTTTGCTAACTCATATTGATTAATCCATTTATGTGGGACTCATGCGAAATGTTTTTTCGTTTGACAGTTTGATGTAATCCATTATTTTTAACATTTGGGTAAAGTGAAGTTCATTATATTTTTAACCAGAGATAATAAGTTCTTCCCCGTGTGTCATCATTGTTGAGGTGAAAACTCAACCACCGCCCCCCCAAAGCCTTTTTTTATTTATTTGAAATACCCTTTACATAAATTTTGGCTAAATCACCTTTCTAATATTTTTCATTTAGTTAAGTGTCCTACAATTCTGCCAAATTTTCATTTACTCTGGATTTTTATTTTGATTGCTTCATTGAGGTCAACTTTTCACAAGTTTTCCATTGGTTCTCATTTCATCTCATTTGGATACACGGCTTGCAGATGTTGTTCATTCGAAGTTCGATAATTTTTACCACCAAGGCTAAAAAATGTAATAAATGTATATTACTTTATTTTTTGTTGATATTGATTTTTAATTAATTTTTATTAATTAACTCATTTTTTTCACTAACGATCCTACAAAATCACCACAGCCAAATTGTAGAACAATTAAAATTATGTATTTTTGGAAGTTTATTCCAATTCCCAATTCTAAAAGAAATTATGAGATCTAAAACACCTTAATTACCAAATAGTTGTAATTCATTTTGTCCTCATTTTTAATTACCAAATGATTGTAGTTCATTTTATCGAACCTTTTAATTACCAAATAATTATAGTTCATATATAAAAGGTATGGTCCACTCCACATGGCCCTCCTCTCCTCCTTCACATTATACTTCTTCACTCTCTCAAAACCTCAAAACTTTTAAATTTATTAACATTTAAAAAAAACTCAAATCTCCAATACTTTTATTTCCCTCTCCTCCGATACTCCTACATTTTCTCACCTATGATACTTTCCTCCCCTCATCATCGGAACCTCGATACGTTTTTTATATCGGAATTTTTTTTAAGTACCTCCAATATCTACACTCCCCGATGCTCTGATATCATCCCTCCTCTTTACCTTATGCCTCCCACGTTTATCATAAATCCTTCCTTCATTCACTTAAGGCTCATGTATATGAGCCAAAAGCCACTATGATCCATTATATGGACCAACAACAACTAACATCATGCCACGTGTTTTTTTTAATTATCTTAATAAATTAATTTTTTTTAATTATAATATAATATTAAATTGATATTATAATTTAATAATTTATGTTTTAAATTATTTTGCAAAATTTATTAATTTAATTAATTGATTTAATTTAGTTAATTTGTATATTAAATAATTAAATAATTTTAGTTAATTCGTTAATTGTATATATTTAATTAATAAAATAATTATAGTTAATTAATAGTTAGTTATATGTTTTTTAATTTAATTTTTAATTGTTTTTTAATTTTGGTCGTGGCATCAATTTTTCCAAAATTTTAGAAGTTTTGACTCTTCAACTTTGGGAGCTTATAAGTTGAGTTTTATTTGGCCAAATCAGGTCGATGATGACTTGTTAGATAGACAAAATCATGGAGAATATCTATGAAGTGGTTGCATGACCGGAGTAATTCATTAAATGAGTCTAAATATTAGCATAAAATTAAGCTCTGAATTTGTAACAAAAACTAATTTTCTGAGTTTAATTTTTGCATTTTCATTTGCTCAAAACCTCTGTTGATTGCAGACCCATTCGATTATGTTCTCTTTGAACAATAAAATCTTTACAAGGATCAATGGAAAACACATGTTTCTTTTTATTTATTTATTTAATTAAAATTTGATTGGAGATGTTTGTTTTCCAAATTTGGTATTTTTGATTTGCATTTTAATTTAATTTTGATTGGTTTTCAGCAGGAGAATAGTTGAGGAGATGAGGAAGAGAATATTTGGATCGATGGAATTGTTCCAGCAAGAGAGAAAAACGAATTGAAGCCAATCAAATTTGTGGGAGAAAATTCATTTTCAAAACAATTCTCTCATTTTGATTTTCATTTGTAATTATAAATATGGCTTTTAGACTTTGGACCTTAGGGTTTATCTCTGCTGCAATTATGTAATTCTTATAGCACTATTGTAATAGAGGTTTCATGATGTAGTTAGAGAGGAACAATCTCGGATATGGGAATTACTAAGATTTGTTTATCTCATTTTGAACTGTATATGAGAAGCAAAGCTTGAACTATTGCAACTCTTGCTTTTAGCAGCAGAGTTTATACTTTGGAGGAGATTGTATAAGATCAGATTTAAAGAATAGAGCAAGAGAACAGGTTCAAATAAATTTGCATTAGAAATATTATTATTCTTAATGTGAATTTCATTCTTGATGGAAGAATTATGTTAATTGGATGTATATTATGCACTATTGTTGATATGAATACATGTATTACAGATTAGCTATCTAATCTGTTTGTTTCATGAATCTATTGTCAATTGTATCTTTTGCTCTGATATATTAAAACCAGTTTTCTAAGTAACTATTTACTCAGAAATCTACCATCTAATTTTGATTTAATTTCCACTAGCATTATGTGAACTACTTCATAATGTTATTGGTTCGTCATTCATTGTTAATAAATGTTTGAAAAGCATGTTTGGTAATTATAATATTAGTTAGTTGAACTACTTCATTAGCTACATATTCATCTTAAGCCGGACATGTTAAAATCACAATTATATTAATATATTGCTCTTGGTAGAAAGAATGACTAATCCTTCTCTCCATCAAGATAAGTTGAGCATAGTTTCCCTTTTGCTTGCATTATAGAGTAAATCTACATTTAGATTAAATCTTGCATTCTAGAAGTCCTCTTCTGAAAGAGGCAAAACCATAGTTGTGGTTTCGCTGAGCCTCGAATCAGCGTAAGGATTTGCTTCTTTGCCCGTACATAGAAGAAGGCTAATCTGATTGTTCTTTCTCCGTTGGCAAGTTAAAAACATACATTAAGCTAGTAAAGATAGAGAGAAGGTAACTAGACTTAGTTTATCCAGTTGGACCACCTTTCCAAATGGAAAATGAGCTGTTTTAATTTCCCGACCAGGTAGTCTCCCTTATAATGTTGAATGGTCATTTTGGGCTATCAACACACCTCGAAGCTTTAATCTCTCTCCCCTTGATAAAGTGGAAATTAAGATGGATCTAAACTGGTTTAATATTAATTATAATTGTCAATTGTTTTTCTTTTTAATAATTATAATTATTATTTATTTTGTTTTGTTTAAATTTTATGTAATTTGACCAAGTCAAAATATTTAACGGAACATTGCAACATCTCTTCCATATTGGGCTGGAGAGAGTCTCTAAGCTCAATTATGATGATAGACATGTTTATTTTGGAATTGAGCTTCTAGGATTCTAATTTAATTGTCTTGCAATTATTAAGTGGATGGTAAGGATTTAATCTCCATAAAATATTCTAGAATATTTTTAATAATATACATGAATCAAACATTGAGATTTATTTTCAAAGCAATGATGTTGTTTTCCTTTTAATTAAATTCATTAATTAAAATAAATGTCATATGAACAAGTGTCATGTGAAACGAGCTATGATTTTTTGGTCATGTGGTATTGATAAGCCATGGTATTATCCCATCACATTGTAACAATTATAAATTAAGAATATCCATGATAAAGTTGGGTAGATCTCTATTGTTGAAATCTTGTTATATGTTTTTTTAATATATATATATATATATATATATATGTTTAATTTATTTTTTAAAATTATTATTATTTAAATAAAATTATAATTTACTTAATTCACATAGTTTTAAAATTTTAGCAATTTGAGAGATATATAATTAAGTGTTTTGGTCTTTATTATAGATTTAGTAGACTAAATGACATTTTTGAAAGCATTTTTCCTAGTTAATTTTAACCAAAATCAAATAAAAACATTTAAAACTTAAGTTAAAATTTTTAATTTATAGAATTCTACTCATCACGAGTTGAATTGATTTATACATTAAAAAAATATTTTAAATAACAAAAATTCACAATTTTATTTGAAATTATATCACTAAATTCCAATTAAAAAAAACATTTCTATAAGTTGAATTGTACCCCTCTATATATAATTCTATGATTCTAATTCTAATAAATAATTCTAATGGGCTACGTTCAAATATTTAAATTAATGGATTTGGTCATGTATTATCATTAGAGTGTTTCATCGTGACCAAAAAATAATGTAGGCCAATTCCTATTAAATATATATATGAAAATAGAGTATTGTCAGTGTGCTTCCAAATTTTGTTATATATACATATATATTATCGGAGTGTTCAATATTGACAAGATTGTTCGTTACCATTATTTTATCAACTTTGCCTTTGCCTCCTATATGGTGACACGTCGTTAGAGCATCTCACACCGTTTGAGTTTGTGACTTAAGTATGGTTTGCTCTGTTTTCTAGAGAAAATTTTGTTAGGATTTGTTCACAATGGACTAGTTACAATTTTTTATACACTTTAAAGAATGTAAAAAGAAATATAGCATGTGCATGAAACCATATAATACAAATATGAAACTAAAAGTAATAAAGTAGATCTAAATTCACATTAATCCTTTATTAGAAAGAACAATGCATATTTACTAGGTTAGTGGCTAAAGTAAATGAAAATATAATTCACTCAAATACAACATTCACACAGGTTTTTGCATTAATGCTTCAATTAAAATAAAATTAATTACTAGGTAACAACTAATTTGAATTATGCATTGTCACAGTGGTTTATAGATAAATTAAGAAAATATAAACTTTTAACAGTGCAAAGTCTACTTTCTTGGAAAATTCAAAATTCCTTGTTCAAAGTCATTTTGATATTTAAACAATGGCTTCATAGTAGCTATTGATTGCCACTTAGTTCAAATGTAATTTTAAATGTGATTAAATGAAAGTAAAAGTATTAAATTCGAGTTAGTTTAAGGTTTAGAATTGGGTCAATTTAGATTCCCGTGATTGGCAAATGTATTTGGTTATTTGTAAAACAACATTATTTACCCTATTTGACTAAAGTAATAGGTGTTCAGCCTATTACCAAATTCCTAATACATGTTGGGACAAACATTTTTTTGCGATACAGTGATAGGAATTAAAATCAAATCAGAAATGTTTTCTACAATGTGATCATGCAATTTACAAAAATAATGTACACCACTTTTTTTTTAAATGAAAGTTTATTTGCAATAGGGCTATAGACTTTAAAATCACATTAGAAATGTTTTCTAGAATGTTATCATGCAATTTTGTTTTATACTATGTTGTATGACCTTTTCTCATTTGGAAAAAGTTGTGTTCCATTTTATTTTATTTAATGATATAAATTTTAATTTTATAAAATTTTAATATAATAAATAATAAATTAATTTATATAATTCAAAAAATTAATAAATAATTAATTATAAATAATATAAACTATTTTTTTATTAATAACATATAAATCAATTAAATAACCTAAGATAATATTGTTAATAAAATTAAACCATTTAAAATAATCTTAATTCAAGATAATATTGTACTTAGTTGAAGAGAATGTTGAAAATATAATATTGTTCGAAGTCTTCAACCAAACTAACACCAATACATGACATGCATTCATCTCTACCCATTAGACAATACCTGGTCATTGAAATTGTTGATCTGATCACTGAGTAGACATTGCTCTATCATAGTGATTTATTGACCCTTTTGAAACCATGAAACCCAATATGGGTATACTTTAATTTTAGCTTATTGATTACCTTTGTGGACACCAATTTTTTTATATTCCCAACATCTATGATCAAGTTGCGACATTTACCTTGAACCTTCCATCTAGTTATAAAACTCTCTTCCTCTATTAAAGTTTTTTTGTAGCCTTCTTTTCAGGTTTTATTTTCACCCTTTTGAACATAAGGTTTTCACCCTCTTCATGCTAAAGTACTACAATATTGTCTCCCATATATGATGCCTCACTTTCATGTATGACATGCATCTTGGCATCATTCATTCTTCTTAGTTTGTGCTTCACTAGCCATTTAGATGTTTTGTGCTCTTCTACTCCACATCACATGGGCTTCACTCAATGAACCTCCGAAATATCACATGCTTTCATAGCATACTAAACAATACCCTTAATTTGACTACATATTGAAAAATACCTTTAAAAATCACATTATTTAACCCCCTACCAATACGAACCCAATACATCTCCCCAATTTAAAAAACCCCTACTTTCACTAGAATTATAGGTATTCAATTTTTGATTAACATTGTTTATACCCCTTTATATTCTTTTCGTTAACTTTGAGCTCCATTTTCTATACATGCAAATATAAAAACCATTTACCCTCCTTTATATGCTCAATATATTATTTCATGTTTTCCTCAACATATATCCCCAATATGAACGCACGTGGTATGTTATTGCTCCCCCCAATGAAGCCCCTGTGCTCCACATATGTAGCAAGTAATAACATACTTACCCTTGTCTCTGCCAACATGGTTTTCTTTTGAAATTTAACTACTAGATTCTTCAACTTCTTTCCCTTCACTAGAATGTGCTCTTTGTATTCTTCGTTCTCCCTCGACCTCTAAGATTCTTTCCCCTGCAACTTTGTTGCCACTTCCTATTCAATGTTTCTCTATCTTTCAAGCAATTTGGTATGCTTCTTTCACATTTCAAAAATAATGGTTACTCATCTCATATTTAAATCTGAAACTTCATTCTATTCACATGCATGGTTACCCTTTTGATACTCTAGCTCTTTAAGTCGTGATTTGATTAATATAGTTTGAAGAATTATTTTGTATACTCTCTAATAGATGTGTCCTTTTGTTTCAAATTTTGTGCTTGTCTGCACAAACTTTGTTAATAATGAACGGTCAAGAACTTCTCCATGATCTTACTCACTATTTTACTTCCAAACCTTTATCATTCCTTACGTTTGTCCACTTTGTCTTTCTACAAAACATCCCATCAGAGTGCAACATGTCCTTTCAACATTATTATTGCAGAACAAACTCCATTGGGATCTTAGACATTCTCATATTCAAAGTATTTCTCAAACTCACTTTTCCAGTCTATGAGGGTCTCTACTTTCAAACTTAGATCATAGCAAAGAGTTTCCACCCTTGTGTTACCTCTATCCTTCAGAAATGAGATCAAATGCTTAATTGGGTATCTTCCATCAATATTTTGTTCTTCCTCCATCTAATCTCTCATTCTAAGTCTGTTATAGCTCTCACATCTCCAATTTGTGTTTTCTCTAGTTCTCTAATTGTCCTTCTTCAATTCCTCAAATTCCTGGTTCCTCGCACCTCCTCAACCTTCTCCTCTTTGTCATAGCATCCTTAGGAGTTTTTTCACAGTCTTTAATCAAACTACCATTCACAAATATGTCTTTCAACACCGCCTCCCACCATTCGCCTCTCAACAAACACAAGTTGAAATAACCCTCTCTCAGTTCTTATTTTTGCCACAATTGTAGAGGAACTCATCTTACAAAACCCAATGCCCAGGAGGAAATTTGTTCTAATACCTCTACAAATTCTCAACTAGAGCTAAACCTTGATCTGATACCACTTGGTGAATAATCAAGTTTTTCCACTCTCTAACATGCTAAAAATTAGATTGGTACTGTCAGGGTGCATCAACAATGAAGGTAGTTTGATTAATAAATCATAATATACAATGACATAAAACTAAATATGATAGAATTAACAACATAAATAACAAGAAAAATAGAAGGAAATGGATTCAATCTACAACTCTTTATTGAATAGCACCCCAAATTGTACTATGGAATATAATCTGGAGGCCTTAGCTTCTCCACAATTCACAATATTTAGAGAAATAAGAGAAAAATGGAAGACAATCGCAGGCTTCCCTAAGAACCAACTGAGATTCGTTCTTCTCTTCCATATTGTGGAGCTCGAGTTGCACCTTCTCTTCCCCATGGAAAATTGTTGGAACTGATGGCATTGTTGAGACTGCTCTCCTTTGATAATTCAATGGTTTTATAATTTTCTCTTAGACTCTTCAGTTCATATGGTCGGCCAACAATGTGCAACTCTTCACTTCCTCCAGAGTTGTCTATACAAATACCTAAAATAACTTATGTTTACTATTCCAATTCTGATTTTAGGTATTTTTTCTTTTAGCATTTCTTTTTGTAAGTACACATACTATATTAATAGTGATTGTTTTATTTCTTTCACTAATATAAATACAATATAAAATTAAAATTAAAATTAAATTCTCGAGGCCTATTTCTTGATTCCAAGGATGCCCCTACATCAATAGGTCATGCATATGGGATATCTTCAATTACAATGATACAATGGTATGTAAATAAGTAAGACCATACATAAAAGAAGTATATCCATAATAAATACATCTTCCCTTATAACCATTTTGGTAAATAGACAAACAACATCTCATGTTGTCAGATCCTCGACTTGACCAATATTATTTGCTTCTATTGTTATAAGGATAATTAATATTGCCAGTTCTTCATCATCTCTGGTCTTGCCCGTCCTGAGACTAACATTTTCTGAGAAAATTTGTTGTTGCAGCATGTTTTTGCATCCAGTGGTTTGTCCACAACTATAGAAAGAGAAAACAACCAACCTTCCCAGTCCCTTGACAAAAAGCTTAATTTTGCAAGCCACTTGATTTTTGAAGATTGTGGCTTGTGCATTTCCTCCAAGCTCAACATGACTGGAAGCAGAGGGATGGTCGTAGATATAATCTCCCTTAGGGGATCATCCCTATGTTCTTTATGACACAACTAATTTTATCATTTGTTCAAAGTTATTTGCTTTAGTGAACTCAAAATCCAAGTCTTATAAAATATCATTTTTATCACCCTCTCTATCCTTTGTAGGGAGAAAGATTCTTCGTCGCTTGATAGGCTCATATAGAGCTATAATTTTTATAAAAGAAATCATACAACTTTATTTTTATAAGATAGAAATTATTTTAATTGATGGTCGTTCGACAATTCAACATTTGAAAGGGCCATTCTAAAGTCAAAATAGTCTGCTAGAAATCATCTTCCCCAGTGTTTTGAAGGGAAAGGAACTTTAGAGAAAACTGGAGCAAATGGAATATTTGGCATATCGTTAGACACCTAATCCTCGTGATTAAGATTTGGGTTAGTGTTTGTTATGGAGATTAGTTATTAGAGTCCAAGAAAACCTGGAAACTGAATCGAACTATATCATTATTGTATTTATATGTACAATGTACAACATTCTTAATGAATAATGAAGATATAGAATTCAGATTCCGACAATGGTATAATGTTGATAATTTATTTGTTTATGAATTCTACAATATTATAAGTGTTTTGTTTATATTTGTTCATTTCTTATTTATTCAACAGTGGTATCAGAGCATTGGTTTGAAGAATATCATAGCGGAGTTTAATTTGCTTAGTTGAATAAAATGAGTCATTAGTTTTGTGGCCTCTTTCAATTAAGCCACTAGTTTTGTGTTATTCTTGAGCGCTCCTCCTATCTCACACTTTGGTCTTGAAATCTTAGAGGATCCCAATCAGTCTTGCACAACCCCTATGACTATATCACTGCCAGTTTCTACAAACTTGTTAATGGAAAAATTTATGTACAAGCCGAGCATGAATTTGTTTAAGAGGGAGTTCCAGTTGAAGTAGAGAATTGCTTTTCTATGATTTGTTGAATATTCATTCAGAATTTGCATGTGATCAATACGTTAGGGTTAGAGGATGAAAAAGTGACGCACTTACCAAAATTCTGTGACACATTGCATGATGTGAAAAGACTGTGACGTGGAAGCATGGGCCAATGGTATGAACCTATCATCCGTTGATAGCAATAGATCAATGACTGTAAGGAGTGTGGAAATTAAAAGTTTCATGATATTTAACTGCCTAGATAATCTCGCATAGAATCTCTACTGGATGTCCTAGTGAGTGCGGATTTTGAGCAATTTTTTAACTGTAGTGCAAGTTTTCCACTCGCAACGCATATCCATTGTTGATCTTGTTATCACCCTCTAAAAATAAAGTCCCAGTTGTGAAAAATTTTATTTTAAAATCTAGCCATGGTGACCCATTTTTTACTCTAGATGAAATCCTTTTGTATTTCCAACTCTACTCGTGTTTCCCCATTCCCCATTGAAACATCTTAAAAAAAATTCATAAAACATACCGAAGGCCTTTTAAAAGGCTGGGACCCACAAAACTTTATCGCTATAGGCCCATATCCCTTTGCAATCCATATCCACCCATCTCCCTTTTCCTTTTATGATTGTGATATCGCATCTCGCAAAGCTTCCCACATACCGCAATAAAGTTCTTCCGCTACCGATTGTGATATCACAAATTCTCCGCTGATAGCGCATATTGCAGATTCCTCGCCGATTTTCATATATGTCCCTTCCCCACCTGCGATTGCGATATCGCAAATCCTCTACTGGTATCGCATATCGCAAGAGTTCTTCGCCTATTGCCACATCCAAGTTCCATCAACACTCCTTCTCGTTGGTTGCGATAACTCCTCACCTCGCTGATTTTGCTATCGTAATCGAGGATCGCACAAATCATAAATCCCTCCTCTGTTGATATCGCAAAGTTTTGTCTCCCCTCGCCGATTACGATATCACATAAGTCCTGTCATCACTCCTCCGCCGATATCGCAAGTTCATCCTGTTGATTGCGATAGTTTTCTCCCCGCCAATTACGATAAGTCATCCCCCGTCGATTGCGATATCGCAATCAGGGATCACTCAAGTCACAAGTTCCTCCTCCACCGAAGCCCTTTCCGAATTGCGATTGGGATGGACGCGATATTTTATATATTGTGGTTTGTTATCCCGTCGGCAAAACATTATGGAATATGGTAAAAATTCCCTCTCCTATATTGTGATTTCAATACCAGCAGGCCCGGATCAACGACCCAGATCAATGAACATTAAAACGTCTATTTTGCTTCCGATCAGTGGGATGGCGAGGGTATTTTTCTTCGTATATATAGTAGCATGGTCATCAAACGTAATACAAAGTAAATGAAGGCATGGGAGCTCAGGAAGACTTAATTGCTCAACATGGAGCTCCACTCAGATGCACAATGAAGGACTGTTAGGTTAATCTCTGCTTCTACTCTATGATAAGTAAACACAGTCGATCACTACCAATTCCTAAGAGTAGTCAAGTCAAGCAGTTAAGATGAAAGTGACGGGAACCAATCGAACAACAAGAAAGGAAAATCATGGAAGAGACGCGACCTGATCTAGGGTCTTCACAAGAATGACAGAGGGACACTTCCTCATCTTTTAGTTTTTCATTTTTCTTTTATTTCTGTAATTTCTATGTATTTTAAAGAAGGGAATCAAATCTCGATGAAATCATTTTGGGGCAGCAGAGCCTTGCATGCCAAGAAAACTAGTCTGTGAGACAACTGGAGCTCAGGCCCCCCTTGTAAACTGTTGATTCAAAGTCCCCCTTCTCTGTATAAATAGGGGGGAGAAACACTTAATAGAGGTTCCATAATTTTGCACCCGAGTGGTCCTAATTCTTGGGTTCCATTTTGGTATAATTTCCTGTTCATGAGGGATCAGAGTGTCACATGTTGAATGTAATGGACTAGTTATTTGGACCCTTTAAGTATTAATGAAACTCCCTGGTGATTCCAAGCACGTCAATGCACCATAGCCTTTCCCCTATGTAATCTCATTCCATAAATGTTTTTTAATCTCTGAAATAATGAAATGAAGTTGTCAGTTTCTCCCTTGTTCATGATTGTATATTTGTTACCAAGTAGAAACAATACCTGTGTTAGCTATAAATTTACTTAAGTACCTGTAATATACAGATATTTTCTTAAGATTTTGGATACAAATATGCCCATGAGTATATGGATTGAAACCCTAACTAACGCTCTACTCCTTCTGCTCTTTCATCTTCTCCCTTTTCCATATTTCTATCGGAAAATCGTTGCTTAGGATTATGTGTTGTTTACATCCCTATGCATCGAACTCTATCCTTCTACCGGAACATTGATGCTTAGGATTATGTCTTATTTACAAACCTATGCATTGAATTCCCTCCTTCCTTCCCTCCTCTTCACTTTACTACAACTTAAATATAAATATGCCTGTTGTTGTGTGTCCACCACCAGAACCAGATATTTCTCTTTGAGGTTGACCCGATTTACCCCCTGAGCATTTGGATCCATGTATTGTTTTGAGTTTACCTGGATGACATACTATTGAACCAAGCCCCCCTTTTTTTTCTTTTTAAAACTTCATGACAATTGGAGTGTAACTAATCCCTTAAATAATCTCAAATGCACTCCTCTATTTAAGATGTCCTAGGCACTAGTCTACAATCAACCTAGAGGTTGTCACTAGGAATCTTTCTATTTCTCCCAAAGCACTCGTGCTGCAGGTGCGATTAAAAGTGACACCATCTTTCTGGCGTCATTTCCGGGGAAAGGATTAGAATATTTTTCCCTGGGCATGAGAAATATTTACATTCCCTCTGTTAGGTGAGCAAGGGAAGTGTGGGTTGAAGATCTCTCACCTTGGCGACTCCATTGTTTCAATCTTATGGTAAACATGCTGGCGACTCCACTGTCCATTTCTCTATTTGATCATCCTGACTTTCAAGCATCCTCATACTCACTCTGATGCTAAAGCAACCAAAAGCTGTCCCTACCTTTGAACTTGAAATCACTCATCTAGGAAGGTTTTCAAAATGACCATTCCTTCATTCCTGGCCAACCAATCTTCCCCACTAAATTTTTCTTCTATTACCAGCTATCCCAATCATGTCCCTTCGTTTCATGAATGGATTATCTATTTTCCTATATTCAGTGGAAACACAGATAGAAGGTCGGACCAGCACCTTCAAGATTTTCATGAATGCATCGAACAACAGGGTATTATTTTTTAAGATGCGTGAATGAAAATTTTCATGTATTGTTTAGAAGATGATTTTAAAATTTGGTACAGAACAATACCTCATGGCAAAATATTGTCAATAAAATCTTTTCATACATAATTCCATCATTATTTCAAAATATTATATCCACCGAATGCTCTGTTTGAAGGTTGTTGCACATATTTTAAAGATGAAGATATTCCTAAGGTTGATGACCTTGCTGAAGATGTTTGTGGAGCTCCGCTCCAAGAAAAAATCTACGCGCATCAAGAAGCATCACCCAATGACCAAGAATGCAAAGAAGGAAACATCATCGAGATGCAAATAAACCCTCAAAGGTCTTATTCGGCCGAATTTGATTTTTCTCCTTCCTATGATGTATATGACTCTGATGGAGAGTCAAGTGATGCAAAGCCACAACAATCCCAATCATGGGAAGCTACACAAGATGAGGAGGCCCACCATGAGGTAAGAAAAGAGGCTCTTATTTACAATTCACATCCTCCACCTCGAGAACAAGATCAAGAACCCCCTCCGATTTATGATTCATATTATTCAAAGGAGGATGAGATGGTTGCAGTTGTTCAAAGCGAGTAGTTTACCAGCAAGTCAGGAGAAGTCTTGCAACGACAAGATTTTCTTGAAAAATCTAAAGCTGAGGAGCCGAATAATATTTGCAATTTCCCTGACCAAGAAGATATTGATCAGCAGACTGTGTACGAAAATAAGGCAGCTACAAAATTTCCTTGTCAGTTCCATGACCCTGTAGCTGATTACATGAGCACATTCTTTGGTCAGCATCAGAGGTTGTTTCTAGAGTATGCATCAAGCTTCTTATTTGCATATTTTTCATGGTGCATGCTTTTTTGTTTTCTAAATCTCAGCAGCACAGAGGCATATAGACCAATACTCTAATGATGGTTTGGCTCCATTGGAGGGTTGAAATCACTTAGGTGAATTGAGCCCTATACATAGGTAGGAATTGTATATAAATAAGGTCACTAGTTGAGCATTTAGTTTCTAGGTAGAATTTTTATTTCTGTATTTCAGTTTAATGAGGAAAGGACTCCCTGCAAACAAGGTTCCATGGATATTTTCCGGTTATATATCTTCATTATAGTTTTTACTCCATGCCCAATAGTGAAGGCTATTGGTCTGCAGGTTCTGAGCACCTTGCCAGCAAGGCACTGTCCACAGTTGGAGCCAATGTTTTCACCCTCAGAAAAAAGAGTCCTAGTTGTGCAAAATTTGTATTTTAAACTCTAGTTGCGGTGACCCGTTTTTAACTCTAGCTGAAATCACTTTGTATTTCCAACTCTAGCCGTGCTTCCCCATTCCCCGTTGAAATATCTTAAAAAACATTCATAAAACATACCGATGGCCTTTTAAAATGTTGGTACACACAAACACTATCGTCCCATCTCCCTTTGTAATATGTATCCTCTCATCTCCCTTTTCATTTTGCGATTACAAAATCGTATCTCACAAAGCTTCCCACATACCGCAATAAATTTATTCTCCTGTCAATTGCGATATCGCAAATTCTCTGTCGATATCGCAAATTCACCGTCGATATCGCATATAGCGAATTCCCCGCCGATTGTCATATAAGTCCTTTCCTCGCCCGCCGATTGCGATATCACAAATCGTTTGCCGACATCACATATCACAAAAGTTCTCTACCTATTGCCACATACCAAGTCCCATCACCACTCCTTCTCGCCGATTGTGATAACTCCTCCCTCCGCCAATTGTGATATCACATTCGGGGATCGCACAAATCATAAATCCCTCCTCCGCTGATATCGCAAATTTCTGTATGCCCTTGCTGATTGCGATATCGCATATGTCTGTCTTTAGAATAGTGATATGAAGCTGTCGGTTTCTCCCTTGTTCATGATTATATATTTGTTACCAAGTAGCAACAATACCTGTGTTAGCTACATATTTACTGAAGTAC
The DNA here is from genome assembly GCA_031772625.1 of Pinus tabuliformis. Taxonomy (NCBI): domain Eukaryota; kingdom Viridiplantae; phylum Streptophyta; class Pinopsida; order Pinales; family Pinaceae; genus Pinus; species Pinus tabuliformis. Next base: position 53,937,289 of record CM062809.1, read on the forward strand.
CTGTAATGTGCACATATATTATTAAGCTTTTGGATACAAATATGCCCATGAGTATATGGCTTGAAACCCTAATTAGCGCTCTACTCCTACCGCTCTTTCATCTCCTCCCTTTTCCATATTTCTATTGGAAAATAATTGCCTAGGAATCTGTGTTGTCTATAGCCCTATGCGTCGAATTCCATCCTTCTTTTGGAACATTTCTGCTTAGGATTTTTTCTTGTTTACAACCCTATGGATCGAGTTCCCTCCTTCCTTTCCTCCTATTCACTTTACTACAACTTAAATATAAAGTTGTTTTTTGTTGTGTGTTGGCCACCAGAACCAGACATTTCTCTTTGAGGTTGGCTCGATTCACCCCCTGAGCATTTGGATCCATGTATCGACTTGAGTTTACCTAGATGACAAACTATTGAACCAAGCCCCATTTTTTTTTCTTTTTAAAACTTCATGACAATTGGAGTGTAATTAATCCCTTAGATAATGTCAAATGCACTCCTCTATTTAAGATGTCCTAAGCACTAGTCTACAATCAACCCATATGCTATCTCTAGGAAGCTTTCTATGTATCCCGAAGCACTTGTGTTGTAGGTGCCATTAAAAGCGACAACATATCCTCTACTCTGTTCTATTAATTCATTTTTTTCTATAAGTCATTTTTTGTAAATAAACGATTTTTCATAACTCTTGTCTACAATATCCAAGATGGCTTCTGCAATCATTAACCGCTGGAACTCTCACTGGAAAGGTATGGGGGTCGTTAATGCCCGAATGTCGATGAGTAAATGAAGGTTGTTTAGTCAATTTAGTGTTATCTAAATTGCTAGTATTTATTGTCAACCCGGGGCTCGTAAGCTGATGAAGTGAAGGTGTACTATATGTACTTAAGTATCCTCTTAGAGTTTTTCTTATCGTTGGGGGTGTTGTTGCGGTTTAATTATGTTCCTAGATGGAATGAGAATTTATAAACAAGTGAGTGATGGTGTGTGTGTAGAGTGAATTCTAAATGAGTGGAAGTGTGTGTTGAGTGATCTCTAACTATTTGCTTGAAAGGAAATGCTTGGAATGAATAAATGAAATTGAAATGACTTGAAATAAACTTGAAAGCAAATGACCACTACCAATGGTACTAGACACCGTTCAAGTTGCTGCTAATAAAAGAAAAAGAAAATCACTTTTAAAACCCAAGAATAAAGATTATCTCTCTCTATCTCGATGCCTCAAAGCACATGTACTGTGTAAAGCACGGAAAGAAAGTAGCTTAAGTGGAATTATAAAAGTGAGAAAAATATGCTTGAAAGACTAATGATAATAATTTGCTATTTCTAATTCTCTACTTCAGCCATATGTACTATGGAAAGCATGATTAGAAAGTAGTGAGGAAATAGTCTAGGAAGCACTTTAAAATCAAAAACTTCTACTTTAAAGACTAGTGGTAATGATTTACTCTTTCTAACTCAATACTTCAAAGCACATGTACTGTGTAAAGTACGGAAAGAAAGTAGCTTAAGAACAGTCCAAAAAGCACCCAAACAAGCTGCAAGTTAGTGATATTTTGATCTTAAAAGATAGTAGTTTATGATGAAGATCATTCATGTATGTTAACAACTCTTTGAGAAATAAGATTAAAAACTAACTATAAAGACAAAGGCAGCACTTGAATTGTCAACTTCAAATACCATTAGCTGTAAAGCAAACACAACACATATAAAAATAAATCTTGGGCTAAAAGAAACCTGCAAAGAAATAACACTGATCAGCTGAAAATAAAGGAAAACAAGTAAATAAAACTATACATGCTTAAGGAAACAAATGAGAAAATAATGGAATGCTGCACATGAAATACTTTACAAAGGCTGAGATGAGCAGGGGCCCTCTGTTCATTCAGCCACAAGAGAACTCAAAGATCTGGAAACTTCAAAACAGTGCTATATTGATTTCTCCATTTGCAAAAAGTTTACAAAACAGAGTGCTGGAATAGCACTAGAAAACAGAGTTCACAAACGCTTCTAAATTCAACACGAGTGCAGCAAAAATACAACTAATCAAAAGTTCTTTGAGCGTACGCAGACGCATCAATTTATAGGAGCTTCTAAGTTATCCTACGCGTACAACTAGTTAACAGAAAAACAATAAAACAGTATGCGTATTAATGGTCCTTGGACACATCACGGTTGCGTGGACGAGTTCAGTGGTTCTTGTCGACATGGATAATAAATCCCCTGTTGGATTGCGTCCTCTGCCACCCGTAGATCATAGACAGATCACCATTTAAGGTGCCGTGACCAAACAGCTCTCAAACACCGTTTAAACCACCTTGAGTTGACCGTGGCTAAACCAGCTTTGACCATGGGTGAAAGTGACGTGGATGGCTGGAACAAAGGGACAGGAACCTCGAGCACACTGATACCTGAGTGCCCATGTGGCCCATCTAGCAAACCGACACGTGGATCATAGTATTTAACAAAAAGGCTGCAGGATCTTCAGATAGCTGCGGGATCATCAGATAGCTGCAGGATTCCTGCAAGTAAGTCAAAAACTAAACAAATAGTCATCCATTAGCAAAACTTGCTTGATCATGCTTATTGACACTGGATGTAATGATCTGAGAGGTTTTATGGTGAAAATGAGGCAAAAGTGAAGGAAAGATAAGGAAAAGTGGAGGAAAATGGTAGACAAATAGGTGTAAAATAGAGGTTCTACATACCCCCACTCCGAGGGTATTGCATGTCCTCATGCAATGAAAACACAATTCAGTCCATCTGCTGGGATGCCTCAGCTAGGACATCCAACCTCCTTCTCTTCCTTTGTGTAGAAACATTAACCTTTGGCCTCTTGAACATGCATCTGAATTTCAAATTAATTAAGGCTCTGTTCAGCCTTCTGCATCTCTTCTTGAGTCTGTTATGTTTCTTCTGCCACATGCTCATGTGAAGATAGGTATTATCTTGGATTGCCTTGGCAATATCAGCTTGCTGCTTCATTTCTTCATTTCTCTGTTTAATGTGACGGTTCAGCACTTCCAGTTCATAGATTTCTTGTCTAAGTAAATCTATTTGCTGCTCATGAGGTATGACATTACTTGGGCCAGCAGTGTTTTGCTCTAATGTCTCATAATAGTTGTACACCTCTTGTTGAATTGGGTCAACAATTGGTGACTTCCTTGGACTATATTCATGTTCAATTTCAGTTTCAAACTCCGGCTGAAATGGACTGTCTTCTCTTGGAGGAGTAGCTGCCTCACGTGATGATGGACTATCCTCAAGGTCTGCTTGTGTAGCACCCTTCTCAGGTGTGCTAAGATCAACGAAGAGTGTCCTCGTGGCTTTCCTTTTATTCTGCAATCTACTACTCCTTCTTACAGTGGCAGCACTATGTGTTTCTTTTTGTGCCTTTTCCTTTGGTTTTTGAGCTTTTACTTTCTCAGAGAGGGCAGTTTTCTCATGGAGTTTAGTTATCCTCTGTGCTAAAGGCTGGTTATCTCTTTCTTCACCACTAGAATGCTCTGGGGTCTGGTCAGTTTCTTGGATTATGGATTTCCCCTTATCTTGTTTTTGTTTCTTTTTGTCCTCTCTTTTCTTTTTGGCAGCTTCCTTAGCAAGTTCAGCGAGGGTTTTCGAGATGACCTCTTGAGCACTGTCTTCAGTGGGTTCAATCTCAGGTTCAGGATGATGGACTTCTATTTCTTCTACAGCTTGTCCTTCTAAGACATCAGTCTCAGAGATACTTTCCCTTCTCTTCCTTCTGCTCTTTCTAGGTATAGAAGACTCTCCAGGCTCTGCAAAATGATTCCTTACAAGGAATTTTTCCCATGTGTCTTGTTTTTCTTTTAACTGTTCTTCTATCAATAACTTTACAAGACCATGGTGACAGAGGTAAGCTTCTACATTTCGTGGATTTCGTTGAGCCATGGAACACATTTTCCTAAGGCTTTGAAATAGGAAATAAGGAAGGTTTATATCATGTTCTCCTTGAAACTGCAGCATAATTTTACCATGATAGACATACAACACTCCAAATCTCCCTTCACAGGTGAAAAACTTTTGTACTAATAACAATAGAATTTTCCATTCTTCTTTAACATGGGAAATTGGGATGCCTTTGGTAAAAACACTTGTGTTCATACCTGGGTTTTTAAAAATCCGCTTCCATTGTTGATCCTGGACTGCCCGGTTTTTGAACCAACGTTCACCGGTTTGTGGAAGAGAGGTAGCCCTTGCTATGCTTCCTTCGCTGACTGTAACTGTTAAATCTCCCACCTTTTCCTGGCTGTCCTTATCCGTAAACGATCTTGCAAAGGCTTTGGTTACTTCCTTATGGTAGCCCTTAAACTTTCTGATACATTGTAACCAATTGGCTTTTTGTAGTGCCTCCTCAACCTGTGGATATGCCTCCAAGAATTTCGAACCTTCCGGTTCAGCCCTCAGAAGCTTTCCCATCGACTCTTCAGCTTTGTTTAAACACAAATTTGATGGTGACCTTACACAGTAACTCCGTAACTTCACACAATAACTTCTCGGTCTCTGTTCAGACTCTGTGGAACAGAGGGTATACGGTGCATAAACAGTCTCAGACACCGGGAATTCACGGCTTGAATTTAGAGTTAAGCGGTGGAATTAGCGTGGACACGGTAAAAACAGTGACTAACAGTCGTAATACGACTGTATTACAGGTTTACGGCTATACGGCAGAGGGAAAACAGAGGATGGTTTATGGAGGTAATCGTAGTGAGTGAAAACGAAACAAGGGAGATAATGGCGAGGAATAGGGTGTTATGAACATAGAGGGTTTTGAAATGACGAACGGAACGGCTACATTCTCCAATTTCGGATGTGGAGTGACACATGGCTGCGGGACGAGAGCTGAGAGACGTAATGCGGTAGGTTACGTCATTAGGGTATAGGACCTTAATGACCGAAACAGCCATATGTAATTTCAAAAATCGTGGTTATTATGAGCTGGTAGACGTGGAGGATTCGGAGATTTGTAGTCGCATGGGAAAAAGAAAATGGGTAATCATTACGTTTAGTGGCCAACAAAACATAACCCAGAAAGTTCGCATAATGAAACAACCATAGGTTTAGAGTTTTGAACATACCTCGGATCACATTTGATTTGGCTTCTGATGATTTACTAACCTTTTGTTAACTTTATTGCTAGCACATGATCTTTTCTCCTTGTCTTTGATGATTTTGAACTGTAAATATTTTCTTCAGACAAACTGTGTTTCTTGTGCAGGTACAGAAGGCTGCAGGAAAGCTAATCGGCTGCAGGATTGTCAAATGGCTGCAGAAACTGTAATGAAGTCTTCTAGCTGCATAAAATACTTTAGTTGCCTAAAAAAAAACTTTATTAATGAAGTGAAATGGAATGAATGAATGAATGAATGAATGAATGAGTGAAAAGCAGTGAGGTGAAGTGAAGATGGTAAGATGAAAGAAAATGGTGAGATGAAATAAATGAAAATGGAAATGAAAGAAAGAGAGAGATTTTTTTTTGGAAAACATGAGGTGTCAGGTGACCCTGATTTTCACCTTATGTTTTCTGCATGAGACTGCCAATCAGAGATTGGTTTTCAGGTTCATACATTTATTCATTTTTTTTTTTTTTTCTTTTTTTTTTTTTTTTTTTTTTTTATTGAAATTGAAATTGAAAGAAACAGAGATTAGGCTGATGGAGGAGAAGAATTCTTCTCCACCAGCCTCATTTCAGAATCGCCTTGGAATAACTTAACAAACTCCTCTCTTGAGAGTGGCTTGTGATAGACTTTTAACCGGTGGCCATTCACAATAAAGGGAGTTTGAAGTTCATCAATAGTCTTCACTCTAACTGCTCCATTGTTAAAGACTTCATCAATCTCATATGGCCCAAGCCAATGAGTTTGAAATTTTCCTTTGAAGTCTTTAAATTTTGAATCAAACAAGAGTGCCCAATCACCCTTTTGAAACTTCTTTTCTTTGATATGTCGATCATGCCATTTGCTTCTTTGGTGCTGAACTAGATCGGTTCTTAGAATTGCATCTTGTCTCATTTCATCTAGTTCATTTAACTGGTCCATTCTGTGCTTCTGGGCTTCTGTTAAGCTCATCCCCAATTGAACTGCTGTCTTGAAGGTCTTGATTTGGAACTCAATGGGGAACAGGACTTCCTTCCCATAAACAAGTTCATAGGGAGAATGTCCTGTAGTGTTCCTCCATGTAGTTCTATAGGCCCATAAGGCTTCAGGAAGCCTTTCTGCCCAATCTCTTCTATGAAGATGAACAGTCTTTGTGATGATGCTTTCAAGAACTTTATTTGTAGATTCTACTTGACCATTCGCTTGCGGATGGTATGGAGTAGATGTTCTATGCTTAATCTTATATTCCTCCATCAGCTTTTCCACCATCCTTGATGTAAACTGGCTTCCCTGATCTGTTACAATTTCTCTTGGGACACCAAAACGAGTGAAAATATCCTTGAAAAGAAATTGAACAACTGAATTTTCAGTAGCAGAAGTTAATGCTATAGCTTCTACCCACTTGGTAACATAATCAGTACAAACCAGTATATATCTATTTTGCTTGGATGGCGGATTAATTGGTCCAACAAAATCTAGAGCCCATTTCTCGAAAGGTTCGATGCATACCTGTGGCTGTAGTGGCATTTCATTTGAAAGAGTTGGTCTCCCAGTTCTCTGACAACTGTCACACCTTTTAACATATTGCTTTGCATCCTTAAAGAGAGAAGGCCAATAATATCCTGATGAAAGGATTTTATAGGCAGTCCTCTTATCAGAAAAATGTCCGCCACAAGGTTCGTCATGACATGCTTTAAGGATGTCAGGCATCTCATCCTCTCGTACACATCTTCTGATCATCAAATCTGGCCCTGTTCTGAACAATTCATTAGAAATCCAAGAATAAAGTGAACTATCCTGAATGATTTTCCTTTTCTCATTAGGAAATAAATGTAAAGGTAATTTTCCAGTAACTAAATAATTAGCAATATCAGCATACCAAGGAGTCTTGGTAGTTACTGCAAACAAATACTCATCTGGAAATTTGTCCTCTACCGGAGAGTCCTCATTAGTGTTTTGGATTCTGGACAAGAAGTCAGCTACTGTGTTCTGCTTACCTGGTCGATCTAACACAGTTATGTTGAATTCTTGTAAAAGCAAAAGCCATCTTGTAACTCTACCATTAGTGACTGGTTTGTTCATGAGGTATCTAATGGCAGAGTGATCAGTGTGGACAAAGGTTTCATAGCCGGTTATATAGTGTCTAAACTTGTTTATAGCATGAACAACGGCTAGAAACTCCTTTTCAGTAACAGTATAATTTAACTCAGTAGGAGTCAAATTCTTACTCGTGTAATAAATGGCATAAGGGATCAAATCCTTTTGTCCCAAAACAGCTCCTAAAGCTGTATCTGAAGCATCAGTAGAAATGTGGAAAGGGAGTTTCCAATTTGGACCCCTTAAAATGGGTGCTTCAGATATTCTAGACTTTAAAGCTTCAAAGGCAGATTGACATTCAGGATCCCACTTAAATTCACAATCTTTGGTAAGTAATTTGAAAAGAGGGGATGCTATCTTTGTGAAGTTTTCAATAAATCTTCTGTAATAACCAGTAAACCCAAGAAAACTTCTAACATCTCTTTGGCAATTTGGAACAGGTAACTTAGAGATGACTTCTACTTTAGATCTATCAACTTTGATTCCATCTCCTGAAATATGATGTCCTAAAACAATCCCTTCAGTAAACATCATAAAACACTTTTCATGACTTAAAGAAAGATTTGTTTCCTTACATCTTACCAGTACTTTTTCCAAATTTGCCAAAGCTTCTTCAAATGTATTACCATAGACTGTGAAATCGTCCATGTAAACCTCTACACAATCATGAATCAGATTTGAGAAAATTCCTAGTACAGCCCTTTGAAATGTGGCTGGTGCATTGCATAAACCAAAAGGGAGTACTCGATAGGCAAAAGTCCCCCAAGGACAAGTAAAGGTGGTTTTGTCTTGATCTTCAGGTGCTACCTGAATCTGATTGTAACCACTAAAACCATCCAAGAATGAGAAATACTTTTTACCTGCTAAAGTGTCTAATACCTGATCAATAAAAGGTAGAGGAAAATGATCCTTTAAGGTTGCCTTGTTCAATTCTCGATAGTCAATGCAAACTCTCCATTTACCATTCTTTTTGGGTACTATAACCAAGGGAGAAACCCATTGGCTATCTGAAATGGGGTAAATGAAGTTTACCTTGAGCAATTTCTGAAGTTCTTCTTTCACAATTTCCCTAAGATTTGGATTCATCCGTCTTTGTGGCTGCCTAATAGGTCTGCTGTTTTCTTCAATGTAAATATGATGAATACAAGTCTTAGGGTCGATTCCTTTCATGTCGGTATATTCCCATGCAAAGGCAGTGGAATGTTTTTGCAACAGTTTAGTTAATTCTTCTTGTTGTAGTCTTTCCAAGTTTTTGTTAATGTTTAATGTTTTTCCTGGAAAGATTTCAACTGTAGAACTACCAAACTCTTCCATTGAGAAGAGAGACATTTGTCTAGAGGAGAGATATTCAATATCTGCATCTAACTGGAATTGTGAAGAGTCATATTCTAAAGTTGCCTCAAAATTTTCTAATGTATTTAGAATTTGACTGTCCTCACTGATTTCAGAGATGGTTAGAACAGGTTGAAGAGTTTCCTCATCATTAATCCACTCATCTTCTCCTATTTCTGTTATTGCCTTTGCGGGAGGATACAAGTTGAATTTCTTGGTAGAATTACCATCTGATATATACATGTCTCCCGACCTACAACTTATGAAAGCATCAGCTGTGGCCAGCCAAGGTCTTCCTAAAATAAGAGGATGTCCTCCTAGATTGTTCTTGGGAGTTAAAATCATAAAATCAACTGGATACTCCCAAGAGTCTAGTGAGACTGGAATGTCTTCCAATACACCATCAAGTTTAATGATTGATCTGTCTGCAAGTTGCAGCAAAGTAGGTGTAAAGAGAAGATTAGGAAGTTTTAACTGATCCATGGTCTATCTACTCATAATGTTGATAGCGGCTCCTAAGTCAATCAAAGTATTTGGGATTTCAACCCCATTAATATGAGTTTTAACAATAGGGCTACCGGGATCTACATATTTTTGCATGGTAATTTTACCCATCATAATGTCTGCAATTTTTCCAACTAGATGTATCCTTTTTGTGTCTCTGGTTCTTTTTATTGTTTTTTTCAAACTCATCTCCTTTATTGTCTTTGCTAGAATGGGAATCTCCTTAATGGCTGTTAACAAGGGGATCTTGATACAGACATTTTTTAATTCATCTAGAAAGCTATAGTCAGGCAACCAAATCTGCTTCTCCACTCCTTTATCAATTTGCAATCTTTCAGGAAAAGGAGGAATAGCTGAAGATGTAGGTTGCTCTACTAAGGGAGTTGATTCTTTTTCTTTTTCTTTAATGCTTGGGTTTTGAAGGGATACTTCAGAACCTTTATTGGCTTTGAGAGATTCTTCCTCAGAAATGCTTGGTTGTTGAGTACTTGTAGAAGGTTGGTCTAAGATTCTACCTGATCTGAGTTGGACCTCATTGAGAGGGACAACCATATAGGTAGGGAATGGTTGACCTTCCATAAGTGGTTGACCTCCATCACATAAGCATTTTGAGGATTCCTATTATTGGGGTTTGGTTGAGGTTGAGAGGGAAGTTGATTTGGCCTCTGCTGAGATTGTAACAAGAGTTGAGAATTTTGATTTTGTGGAGGAGGTTGTTGTTGAGGGAATGGTAATGACAATTGTTGACCTTGATTTGGAAGTTGGGGAGCTTGCTGATTCTGAAAGGATTGAGGATATTGATAGAATTGGGCAAATCTCCCATAAGGATTTTGTATTTGCATGCTTTGCAACCATGCTTGGAAAGGATTTTGTGGTTGTGACCAAGGTTGTTGCCAAGGATTCCAATTTGGTGGGGGCTGGAAATTCATAGAGTTGTTAAACCCTTGATTTTGCTGCCCCTGCCAAGGTTTCCTTGCAACAAAACAAAGAGATTCAAGCGTACTTGGATCTTCTTGAAAGACTGCTTTGAGGCCAGGGATTGAAGGACATTCCTTGGTCTCATGGGTTTCTGAGCAAATTACACAGGTTTCCACAACTTGTGCTTCCAAGGGACATTCCCTTAAAGCATGCTTCTTTCTACACTTCGGGCAAAAAATGGTCATAGCCTCGGCTTCTGCCTTTTGTTTATTCTGAATCTTAAGGGTATCAATTTGTTCACTAAGACTCCCTAAGATGTCAGTTTTAAATTCATCTAGCATATTACCGATTTCAGCCCTACTCACTGATCCTGTTGCAGATTTATTTGCCCTAAGGAGAGAAGGATCTCTAGGCCCTTTTTGAGTTTTTGATTTGCCTCTTGAGAGATGGGTACATAGTTCTGCTATATCACTGAGAGGAAGTTGAGAAATATCCCCTTTCCCCATCATGTTTAAGATATCTATCCACTCATCCCTAATGGCTTTTAATAAGAGGGCTTTTAAGGTCTCTTCATCCAAGGTGCTCATTTTTGCTCTTTTTAAATTATATTGAAATCTCTCAAGTAAATCTTCTAAGCTCTCATCTTCTTTTTGCATCATTTTAAAAACCTCATCCTTATGATTAGTAGGCATACAATAGTCCAAATACCTATCCAAAAAGGTTTGTTTCATTTCATCCCAGGTCCTAATGGACTGAGTAAGTAACCCCATGAACCATTTCAAAGCTTGATCCTTTAACGTTGATGGGAACAGTTTGAGTTTCTGAGTATCATCCAGATAGTCATAAGTTCGACACACAACTTCAAATTCAAACAAGAATGTTTCAGGGTCCTCAGTTCTTAATCCATGAAAATTTGGGAGAACAGATGGTGATATGTTTTTCATGGTGGCTCGGGAGTCCTCATCAACAATGGGAAACCCAAATGTGTTATCCCCATCTCTATTTCCTCCAATGGGACCTCTACCTCCTCCATTGTTATTGTTATTTCCTCCTCCTCCTCTACCTCTACCTCCTCCTTCTTCTTCTGCCATGATGATTCTCCTAGGGATTTCAAAATCTTCTGGTTCTTCTACAAAGGGTGAATGAGAAGAGATTTCTCCTTCCTCTTCAGGTGAGTCTATTTCCTCAATTACAATTGGTTGTCTGGTAGGAGAAAGAGAAGAGTCTCTTCCTAGTTCAAACTCAATAGAAGGTATAGGAGAGTCAACTCTTGGTTCTTGAATTTCAGGACTAGGAGTTTCAGTTGGAGATAAGGGAGGTATCTCTTGTCTATCTCTTGAAGCAGATGGACTTGTAAAAATTGAACTTCGAGCTCTAGCTAAAAACCTTCCCCTAGAATCTCTAGCTCTATGCATGTCATTTTTATTTTATCCTCAAGTCAAGTTAAATAGTTCTTTTTCTGATCTTCCAGTTCACTCTAGGTGCAAGAAGAGAGCATACTCAAGAAACTATTAGATTAATAACTTTCTCCTTTCTGATCCTCCAGATCACTTCAAAGTGCAAGAGGAGAGCATACTTAGATAGGTTATTAACTTCTTTTCTTGAAGTTGTTGTTTTTTTTTTTATATTTTTTTTTCTTCTAAGAATATGGCTACTTAATTTCACTTCCCCGGCAACGGCGCCAAAATGTTTAGTCAATTTAGTGTTATCTAAATTGCTAGTATTTATTGTCAACCCGGGGCTCGTAAGCTGATGAAGTGAAGGTGTACTATATGTACTTAAGTATCCTCTTAGAGTTTTTCTTATCGTTGGGGGTGTTGTTGCGGTTTAATTATGTTCCTAGATGGAATGAGAATTTATAAACAAGTGAGTGATGGTGTGTGTGTAGAGTGAATTCTAAATGAGTGGAAGTGTGTGTTGAGTGATCTCTAACTATTTGCTTGAAAGGAAATGCTTGGAATGAATAAATGAAATTGAAATGACTTGAAATAAACTTGAAAGCAAATGACCACTACCAATGGTACTAGACACCGTTCAAGTTGCTGCTAATAAAAGAAAAAGAAAATCACTTTTAAAACCCAAGAATAAAGATTATCTCTCTCTATCTCGATGCCTCAAAGCACATGTACTGTGTAAAGCACGGAAAGAAAGTAGCTTAAGTGGAATTATAAAAGTGAGAAAAATATGCTTGAAAGACTAATGATAATAATTTGCTATTTCTAATTCTCTACTTCAGCCATATGTACTATGGAAAGCATGATTAGAAAGTAGTGAGGAAATAGTCTAGGAAGCACTTTAAAATCAAAAACTTCTACTTTAAAGACTAGTGGTAATGATTTACTCTTTCTAACTCAATAATTCAAAGCACATGTACTGTGTAAAGTACGGAAAGAAAGTAGCTTAAGAACAGTCCAAAAAGCACCCAAACAAGCTGCAAGTTAGTGATATTTTGATCTTAAAAGATAGTAGTTTATGATGAAGATCATTCATGTATGTTAACAGCTCTTTGAGAAATAAGATTAAAAACTAACTATAAAGACAAAGGCAGCACTTGAATTGTCAACTTCAAATACCATTAGCTGTAAAGCAAACACAACACATATAAAAATAAATCCCGGGCTAAAAGAAACCTGCAAAGAAATAACACTGATCAGCTGAAAATAAAGGAAAACAAGTAAATAAAACTATACATGCTTAAGGAAACAAATGAGAAAATAATGGAATGCTGCACATGAAATACTTTACAAAGGCTGAGATGAGCAGGGGCCCTCTGTTCATTCAGCCACAAGAGAACTCAAAGATCTGGAAACTTCAAAACAGTGCTATATTGATTTCTCCATTTGCAAAAAGTTTACAAAACAGAGTGCTGGAATAGCACTAGAAAACAGAGTTCACAAACGCTTCTAAATTCAACACGAGTGCAGCAAAAATACAACTAATCAAAAGTTCTTTGAGCGTACGCAGACGCATCAATTTATAGGAGCTTCTAAGTTATCCTACGCGTACAACTAGTTAACAGAAAAACAATAAAACAGTATGCGTATTAATGGTCCTTGGACACATCACGGTTGCGTGGACGAGTTCAGTGGTTCTTGTCGACATGGATAATAAATCCCCTGTTGGATTGCGTCCTCTGCCACCCGTAGATCATAGACAGATCACCATTTAAGGTGCCGTGACCAAACATCTCTCAAACACCGTTTAAACCACCTTGAGTTGACCGTGGCTAAACCAGCTTTGACCATGGGTGAAAGTGACGTGGATGGCTGGAACAAAGGGACAGGAACCTCGAGCACACTGATACCTGAGTGCCCATGTGGCCCATCTAGCAAACCGACACGTGGATCATAGTATTTAACAAAAAGGCTGCAGGATCTTCAGATAGCTGTGGGATCATCAGATAGCTGCGGGATTCCTGCAAGTAAGTCAAAAACTAAACAAATAGTCATCCATTAGCAAAACTTGCTTGATCATGCTTATTGACACTGAATGTAATGATCTGAGAGGTTTTATGGTGAAAATGAGGCAAAAGTGAAGGAAAGATAAGGAAAAGTGGAGGAAAATGGTAGACAAATAGGTGTAAAATAGAGGTTCTACAAAGGTATGGGGACATGTCGTTGCTCATAACCTGTAAATCCTCCATAGACAAATAAAAGAAATTATATGTCATGCATTGTCTTGTATACTTTGTTCAAGTTGTGCGCAAACAATATGTGACCAGTTTTATCTTCTGATCCTATTTTTGAGAGGACAACTTGATCCCTTTTAGTTCCTTTTCATGAAATTTGTTGAAGTGTGTGGCATCATATTGAAAGGCAGATTCAGGAAGGTAATGTCCTGGGTGGTGACTAATTCAAATTGAAATAAACACCTCTACATATCGATTGGAGGAAAATAAAGGTGGTGAACTTATTGTCTAGCAAATGGTTCATTTTTTCATTATATGTTATTATATCTTGAATTTTCTTAAATGATTGAAATGTTTCTGATGGGTTGTGTTAGAAGAAGGTAAGATAATGAAAATTGTTGAAAGTTTTTTTGGTGTGACTGTTGGGATTCGAGCCCAGGTTGAGAATGAAAGTCATGCTTTATCTGGGAGTGGTGCTTTATTTTGAAGGTTGGTCATTTTATTTGTCATATTTGACTACAAATTTATGATTGAAAGTTCTTTTTTATATTGTATTGTAAGTGGGGGTCGACACCCTTTTCAAAGTTAATTATTTTTTGATAGCGAGTTCGAGAAAGTGGTGAGAATTAATCATTTGATAGAGTTATTAAATACTCTAATGATCTATATTGTTCATAACAAAGTCCAAATTAATAAGGACACCTTCTCTGACATTAGAAATTGTTTGCAAAATGCACAAGAAAAGATCGAGTTTCTGCAACTTGAATCCCAATTCCAGCGAGATGAAATACAACAAAAGAGACGTGATTTTGAACTAGGTTTTGTTCAGAACAACGCCCTATTTAAGTCTAATTAGCAACCAAAGATTGACCTATTTAACTCTGACTCCTAGTTTAAATAATCAAAATTTGGTCAAGATAATGAAGTCATTATAGGAGCATTTTGGATGCAGTTGAAGGTCGTGTTCGGTGCTACAACAACGACAATGTATGCAAGAGTCATTTGCATACAAATGTGAAATTTCAACCTGCAGCTCCCAAAAACTTCATTAGACCTTGGGAAGAAATTGTGCACAACAAAAATAGAACTGGTGTGGGATATAATAAGGATGTTTCTTTTCATGTTCCTGATTTTCCAAAGCCTATATAGTTTCGTAGTGTTGGATTTCTTCAAGATGTTGTTGTTCCACAACCACAACAAATTGTTAGATGTCAACATTGTGATCGAGTTGGCCATGTGAAATATCAATGCTATGATATTCACCCTTGTGGACATTGTGGGAAGCACAATCATCAATCAAATAGATGTTCTAGAAACAAGACCCCTGCAAGAAATAAAAATCATTATGGATGGATTTCTTCTTGGTAATGGTTGTCAATAGTCAATAAAATTTATCGATCACATCACAAAATCTGTTCTTGAGTATTGACTAGTCTTGCAGTGAAAAGCACTTCATCTTCTCACCTTATATCTGACAAGGGGGGATTCTTGGAATTGATGGTATGCTACAGGTTCGAAGATTTATCAAGTGAACTTGAGTCAAAGATAATCAGAATTTACTGCTACACCCTAGAGTCTAAGTTTGCAGTCAGATTCAAGTTGTAGTCATACCAAAGATGAATCTATGTTCTATGAGCTTTTATACTCTATGAGAATGATTGAATGTTTTTGGCATGCTGAGTTTTGGTTGGTGTGTTCAATCCTTAAAACACCACTTGCAGAGTTACTTCGGTATCTGATACATCAATTTATGGTGAAGTAGCACTTCCATAAGAAAAATATGTCAGATTAGGAATTGTTATAGGAACTGCTTTAATAATTCCAAATTTGGTTTGTTCAGGAACTGCTATGATAGTTCCAGAGTTGGTGGTCATCTTTGAACCATCATTGGTTGAGACCTCGAGTTCTCCCACTTTGGTTTGTGGTCATCCTTGAAAACCATATTTTTAAGAGTATTTCAACTCTTGGCCGTGATGCATTTTTTTCATTTTAAGCTCTCATTCTCGGACTTTGATATATCCCTTCGGATTAATGGGGGAATGTTAAACACTTAATCCTTGTGATTATGATTTGGATTAGTTTGTGTTATGGAGATTAGTTATTAGAGTCCAAGAAAACCTGGAAATTGAATCCATCTCTATCATTATTGTATTTATATGTATGATGTACAACATTCTTAATGAATAATGATGATATAGAATTCAGATTCCAATAGTGGTATATTGTTGATCATTTATTTGTTTCTGAATTCTACAATATTATAAGTGCTATGTTTATATCTATTCATTTTTTATTTTTTTTTAACACATATAAGGAGTCTGTTACTTATTCAACTTCTTTCAGTCCAAAATTACAATTCTCACTCTAAGAAACAGGGGAAACGTGCCATTTCACTCATTTACGAGTTCAATTCTGTCCTTAGGTGGTCCAAAATCAAAGTTAGGATTTCCTTCAACAAGGAATGCAGGTTTTAGGAAGTTCTTTTTTTCACTGTAATGAGATACTTTTTTTGTTATTCATTAAATATGAATAAAAGAAACTACAGAGCTTCAGTAATACAAGCTTCCCAGATTAAAATTGTAAAAGGTATTGTAGGAGAAGATCGATGGCATGGACTCATACATGGCAGAGAGTCACAGACCTAAGTGCCATATAGACCTGACAAAAATAATCTAAAAAGACAATAACACATGAATAAAATAGCATTGTAACAACTAGAGAATATAGAAAATACAACAATTAAACATGAATGTTTAAGAGGGAACATTTACAACCAAATTTGACCAAGTTGGCCTATAGACTTTGGAGCAAATTTGCTGAATTTTTTTTTGCTGTCACCAAATCACTGGGAGCTGCGTTTATGTGAGGAGAACCATAAGAATGGAGTGGGTGCTCTAGATCTTGTTGTCAATGAGGTCTTCCAAAATAATTAAACCTAGATCCAATTTCAAAGCTATTTTTGAAAGAATTTCCACTGGAGTTTAACTCTTTATGCATATGCTAAAATGTAATATTATGGAACTTTGATTTTATTTCTTTAATTTTGAGTTTCCATGCTTCTAAATGAGGTAGCTGCAAGCGAGCCACTCCTTTTAGCCAATCCGCAACACATTTGAAGTACCTATGATGGGAATATTATTAATGTTATTTAGCTTAACAAGTGTAAAAAGAGTCCATACAACAATCAATTCAACCTTGGTATTTGATCTAGAGCCAATTCCAATTCTGAAATGGATGGATCTGTTTTATGGAAACTTAATCATCCTTTCTCCTCCACACACCTTCCCTTTCCTATCGAATAAACCCAGGGGTAGATTCTGTGATATGAGTGGAAATTGAATTTTTTTATCAAACTCAGGAAGTTACTAAACTCATCCTCGCTATTGTCAAAATTACCCTTCTCTTCATATGGAAAATTATTACTTTGTTAAATGTTTGCAGTGTTGCTTTCTAAAATTTGAGAAGATAGCCCATCATAACACTGTTCATTTTTTTTTTATAGTAGTGCACCAAGGATTGTTGAAGTGGTTTCCATTGATTTGAGGCATCTTCATTTTTACGAGCTCTTGGGAGTCTATCTATGTTTCCTTCGACGCGGTTTGGATATTTTATTTTTTCAATCTAGTAAATTTCAGTCCCCATGTGGACGAAATTTATTCATTCCATCAATCCAATTGCTTGTCCTTCACATGGAATTGTAAATCCAACAACTTATCTCTAACCTACCTTAATCGTGAGTTCCCTCCATTGGAAGGGAGAGCTCAATGATCTGATGAACAATTTCAGTCTCCTTTGAGGATTTTTTCTGTGGCACAGTTGGAAATGGAATTTGTTAAGAATTTAACCTATTCATCGCTTAGGGTTTTCACGATGTAATCCATCTTCATTTTGTCTTCCATGCAGAGCTCTTCTAGTTTTAATTCCAAATCGTTGGCCATGACTTCCCTGTGAAAATACCCTCAAGGGGTTTCAGGGTTTAAATTTCCACTTTAATGGCACACCCTTTGCAAAAGCACATGGTTGGCTTCCGTACCTATTGTCCAACAATTACCAAAGCTGACGGGTACTCGTGCCCTGACCAACAGCCTCACAAGATTCCTACTTAACACTAATCACCTAACAAAATCGATAAATCAAATCTTTCAAATGTGCTCCCAATTACACAAAATAAAACATAAAATTGCAAAAGGGCAGATGATAAAAGGGAAGCAACTTCGTCTAAAACAAAAAATGAGCACCAAAAATCTGGAGGTGGGAGAAGCACTAAACATAATATCTAAAGCAAAAAAATCATAGGAGACCCACCAGACTGAGGAAGACAATTGCAAAATCTCTATGAAATCATAAATAGATACCTACCACGGGTGATAGTTCTCCCATTCTTCCATCTGATAAACGAAGTTGAAGATTTGTTCGAGATGGTACACAATTTAATTAGGGAATCATTAGCCCCTGATTTGCACATTCAAAGTCAAATTTGGTTTTCGAGCGGCCTCGTCCATTCACGAAGCTGCAGTGAATTAAGATGCTGCAAATTGAGTGATCAAGAAAACAGGGCGACCCACGGGCAAGTGTGGTAGCAAGATCACCGACATATTTGGTATTCGACGGGGATGGGGTCGCCACTCTAGTGAAGGGCCAAATCGTTGGCCCTTTACACTATGGCAACATCACGTGCTGAACTGTAGATGTTAATACATTTGTCGTGGCTTAGTGGGGGCTACTAGTATATACGGTCCTATTGATCTATTAATGCACGGGGTTGTATTTGCTCACTGGATTTAAGTAAGTACATTATAAGATATAATTTTGTGGTGAAAGTGAAATTATGGGCCTGAATTTAGTGAAAATTTTTCCAAAGGAATCCAATTTTGAGAGTGTTTGATTAGTTATTTAGTGATAAAATTTTCCAAAGGGATCCAATTTGAGAGTGTTTGAATAGGTTTTTTAAGGTGAAAATAGATGCAACACCATGGTTGGTTTTTTTATGGTGAAAATGAATTTAGCACCATCAAAGCCACTGGAGCACTCAAAATTTTAAAGTTGAACGGTAACCCAAATTTACAAAAATTTCAACCAGATTTTTTCAAATCTTGAAAAATTTCCATCCTTATCCTTGTTAGACTATGACGTTTTGAATTGTTTTTCCTACATTTGTGTTTGATTCATCTCTCCTGCTATCTACAGGCAATGAATCTTGCACTTTTACATGTGCAACCTTTTGTATGAAAGACTAAGGCCAACATCCTATGGTTACACAAGACATTCATTCTATAGACCTACCAGCACAATTTTTGATACTAGGTTCTCTGATCCGATCAAATTAAATCCAGAAAATATGAATAATAAAGTGTAAAAAGTGTGGATGTACAACGAATATGGATCCATAGAGATCCTACACTTTGGGGATTTCCTTGTGCCAAAGCTGGGTTAGATTAGCTTTTAGTTCAAGTCTGGGTTGTTGCTCTTAATCCTGCTGACTTTAAGAGACTGGAAGGCTTATTAAGAAATGCAGATTCCGATTTTCTGGTATTCAGATTGACTAATTAACCCTCTATTTTTCGTACATAAGCCCCTTTACCCCCATTGACATGTATGTAATGTTTATTTATTTTTTATTTGTCTGTGTTTTGCAGGTTCTACCAGGTTGTGATATGTCAGGAGTGGTGGTGGAAATTGGTGATGGTGTCTCCAAGTTCAAGGTCAGTGACGAGATATACAGCAATATCCAAAATTTTGCACCAGGCAGGCCAAAGCAGTGCGGGCTCTCACCCAGTACACAGTGGTGGAGGAATGCATGGTAGCACCGAAGCCCAATAATTTATCATTTCAGGAAGTAGTGAGCTTGCCACTTGCGCTTCAAACTGCGCAACAGGGCTTCGATAAAGCCAATTTTGAAAATGGGAAGAGCATGTTCATTGTGGGAGGAGTGGGCGGAGTGGGTGTCCTCGCCATTCAACTGGAAAAGAATGTGTATGGAGCTTCTAGGATCGTTTCCACTACTATCACAAGAAATCTAGAGTTAGTGAAAAGCCTAGGGGAAGATTTGGTCATCGATTACACCAAGCAGAGCTACGATCAGGTTTTCAGGAAATTTGATTTTGTATTTGATACCATAAGCCAGTTCTGATAAAAATTCTATGCATTTCCTTTTTTCATTCTTTGGTTTGGCCTGGTGAGTCCTGGAACTAATCCTAGGCTTGATAGGGCACATCTAAGAGCTATTATTTAAATTCAATGTTAATTTTCGTTTTATTTGATGGAATTGTAGGGGATTCCTTCAAATATCATGTGTTGGCCAAAGAGGAAGGCAAGGTTGTGCACATAATGTTGTTCCAGCCTCATCCTAGAGCTCAGTTTTACATAGTGTCAGCCGGCGCACATAATTTGGAGAAGTTGCAACCTTATATAAAGATTGAGAAGCTGAAACTAGTGATTGATCCAAAGAGCCCGTACTCATTCTCAGACATTATAGAGGCTTTCAAACTTCAAGAAAGCAGATGAGCCATAGGGAAGATTGCTATTTCCCCCATCCAGTGAGAAAAAAATTATTATAGGGATGCCTGCATCCATTTCTAAATTGTTATTATAGTTAGTAAGTTTACATATTTCAAGATACATTTATATTCTAATTTATATCTATTATGTTACATAGTGTTGGGTGGCTTACCTAGTCCTTAACCTAAATATTTATCGACACAAGATCCACCATGGCCATCAAAGTCCCTCTTAGAATCAACCATGTATCTATCAGTCCTTCAAACCCTTCACCATGAAAACTCTTGCATTGTTATTTTTTCAATGTCACCTTCATTGCTATCAAGACTAATTGTTGTCCATTAGGGTCTCAATTGCATAAACATTTTACACATCAGTTTTTGTGGCAGAGTGTCCATGGCGCACGTTGTGCCTTCGTCTGGTTATTTTTTTGAATGTCACATTCATTGCTATCAAGACTAATTGTTGTCCATTAGGGTCTCAATTGCAAAAAAAATGTACACGTCAGTTTTTCTGAAAGATAAAGATAATTATATTTATGTCCAACTCGTGACCACAAAGTAGGGAAAAGGGTTTGTTGAGTACAATTATGTGTATACAAAGCGAGAGAACCAAATGGTCTCCTATAAAATATACATTGCACAAAGTAAATCAACATCTAGCCCTAGCGGAGAAGATCCAGGAGCTAATAGGTATGAGGATCAGACCCATCTCTCCTAGCATCCAAGGTTGAATGAATAACACTAAAGAAACTGAACAAATTTTGTAGACCCAATGAAGAGTCGATGGCAAGTGCAGACTCTCCACTGAATCGTTTCTTGGGGGTTCATGCACTGTTGAATGTTGAAGGACCTATTCAGTCTCCCAGGAAAAAATTTGAGATGGATCTGCTACTAAGA
Organism: Pinus tabuliformis; assembly: GCA_031772625.1. Classification (NCBI taxonomy): domain Eukaryota; kingdom Viridiplantae; phylum Streptophyta; class Pinopsida; order Pinales; family Pinaceae; genus Pinus; species Pinus tabuliformis. The sequence goes on from CM062809.1 coordinate 53,958,278, forward strand.
TCTTGTGTGGCAGGGTGAGGTCCCACAAATCCTCACTGATCTAGAGTTTCGATACGTACTAGTATCAATCGATCTCTTGGTACCCCTGTCTGAATGTAGTACCCTGAAAAATGTCGTGATCCTCTGTGTGGGGTCTGGTCTGATGGGAGGCTGAAGTATATGCGCTTGGCACCTGAGAGCCTCCTGAATATATAGGGCCAAACATCTATGATCAAGATACCTGAAAACGTCGACGAGGGTCTGAGAATATCTGAACAAGAAAAGAAATCTTCCTCTGATCTTGTAGTAGATAGGGCATCCAAGAATGAAGTGCAGCTCGGTCTCCACTTCTTATAAATGACATACCTGGCATAGTTTTTTTGGTATAATTACCTGGTGGTCCATCTCCATCTGAAGTCTATGAGAACCTACTCTGAATTGGCCTAGAGGAATGCGAAGAGCATGCATCTAGTGGTGAAACGTATACTGGGGTCAACAATGAGCTCATCTCTCAACTCCAAGAAGTGCTCAGCGTAGAAGGCCATCTTTGGGTGCAACCCTCTCAGAGGATTGACCCAGGTGACGTGGAAGAAATTCCTGTAGATGTCCTCCCTGATGATCTTGTTTAGCTCCTATCTAGTAGGTAAAAGGTGACCAAGAGCATCTAAGGAATATCAGAAAGGAGGGATATGATCCAACTGAATTCCCAATGACTCTAAGAGATTTGAAAATCTTGTAAAACAACATTTGGCTCGGCCTGAGGAAGTATAATGGGAAATAGTCTCAGAAGAGAAATATGCCAAGTAAGGATATTAGTCCCTACTCTTTATCGAGTCCGCAAAGCACTGGACACGATATAAGAATGAAAATGTTAGGTCCCTATAATACTAGTGATTCCCCCATTAATATTGTCATTGTAGCCCTTATTGTTATTGTTGTGCCCTATTGTCCCCATATTGTTATTATTGTGCCCGATAGAAGCCCACTATTGTTATTGTTGTGCTCTTATATTATTATTGTTATGTCAACTTTGATTATATTGTGACCCCTTAGAATCCTATATATAGAAAGGAGGTTTTATCATTTGTATCATCCAAGAATTGTTCATTTGTGTAATGTAAAGGAGGTTTCCTCCTCGAAGAGGATGATTTTGAAGTCATTGATCTATCTTTTCTTCTATTTTGTGAGTTGGTTACATAACATTTGGTATCAGAGGCTTTGGATTCTAGGATTTTGCTACTCCAAACAGGGCATCATGGAATTTTCTCTTAATTTTTTTTTCTATGACGTTTCAAAAGTTGAAAGTAAAACCCATTTGATTTGAAATCTTGATTAACCTCGGATAAGAATTTTAGACCTTTTCTCACTATATTTTAGGAGATAGGATCCAAGGAAGTTAGGGTTTTTGCAGGCTCCCGAATTATATCTCAAACATATGACTTGGGGAAATTCGTCATAACATTCTCTCTAAGCATAAGATTAAAATTTCATCAAGAGTTACAGAAAGAGGATGGCTTGCAGTTTTTTGTGTATCATTTTCAGGTCCTAAGGTTGAAATAGGGACACGTGGAACTTCGTACAAGTTTTCTCTACTGAACTAGTATATAATCAGGTCATTGTGGGAGATTAGGAATAACTCTTCCTTGGAGAATCCAATCTTGATCAGACTTGTGGGGTTGGAAAGAGTTCTCATAGGGCTACTGCATGACGCAATTTTAGACCTTGAAGATCCAAAATTACAGAGCTACAACAAATTCAATATTGAGCAGCTACAAAGTGAAAAAAGTGTGTAGTTTTTTAAAGTTTTGCATAAGTTTGGTTTGAAAAATTAGTTTGAAGGAATTCAAAGGGCATAGTGAAGCATTATTATCATTATTTTATGCCCCAGAGAAAGAAAATGGAAACACCTAGTAAGCAACTTGAAAGATCTAGCATGACTCATGAAGAAGAGGAAGAAATGCAACTTGATATATCAAAATTACAAGACCAAGTGCAATGAAATTCACTCTCACAAAAAGTAACAAAAGTTAAGATGGATAGTTTAAAGAAAGGCATGGAAGCTAAGATGGCTAGTTTAAAGAAAGGCGTGGAAGCTAATATGGATGGTTTAAAGAAAGGCGTGGAAGCTAAGATGAATAACGTGGAAGCTAAGATGGATGTTATAGAAGAAAAACTTAAAGGAAACATGGAAGATTTGGAGATATTTGACAAAGTTGCTCCAAGAAATGCTTACTAATGGAAAAAGTGTAGTAAAGGAAACTCACGATGAGAACAAAAGAAATTTTAATCATGATTTCATAGACTCTAACATTGGATTGAAAACCCACCATGTTGCAAAGATCAATATGAGGAATTTTGATGGCAAGGATCTCGTAACATGGATACTGTAGATGGAGCAATATTTCGATCTCCATAATGTGCAAAACACACAAAAGGTATGCATTGCAACTTTATATTTGGAACCAAATCAGTTTGTATGCTATCGATGGCTTTGCTCTCGTAAACAAATTGTCACTTGGTGTTATCGGGAAAACTAGTGTCTATTCAGTGCTGCTAGTCTCACTAAGATGGGTAGCTATCTTAGAAACAAACAAACTAAAGTCACTTGTGTTTTCCTTTACGAGAGATAGATGAGAAAGAATCAGAGAGTACCAACCTCAGTCTTTCGCTTGGCTCCTTGCTTGTTTCCTTTCCCCTTTGATAGAATCTCGCCACTCCTTCCTTACTTGTCCCGCTTCAAAGAGAACCTGTAGAGTCAAAGCAACATAATACCATCAAAGCATAGAGATCTATCACCATAAACAATATAGGATCAGATGTATATTAACCATACAAATGCATATATCAATACGAGATTCAGAGATATACAAGAATATGGAGGAAAACTCAAATAGCTTTATTGATAGAAGTAGTAGAAGAGAGGATTACAACCCATTGGTCTAACCCAGTGCCATCCTCCCAGCATGAAAGCCCTCTTCACCTCATACAAAGCAAGATCACCCAACAATTTCTTCAAAGAGAAACTAACAACACTTGCAAATTACAAAATTCCAGCCTTTGGATCTCTGGGATGAGGGATCCATATATAGATGTTTGTAGGGGGTGAGTCAGCTTCTGGGATTTTGATTAGTGTCATCTCTCTGATAGTTCTTGGTTCCACTTGGAGATTTCATGACCTCTTACTCATCCTTAGGTGAATTCAGAGAGGCAAGTGTCAAATGAGCAGCTTCTAGAAGATTCTCAGGGTCTCCACCTAGAAAATTGTTTGTGCCATTTTTCTGCTCTCACTCATCGCACCCTACAGAAGGGATTTCCAATATGCATCACACTTTTTTCATGTGGCAGGTGAGATGCATCGTACCCTTAGCACTGGGTAGTCTGTATGGTCCTGCTTTGACTAGTTCTGAGTAGTTTTTCATGGAGAACTTCTGGGAGATGATGTAATCAGCTGACCTTGCTCCTTTAGGGTATGAAATAACACTTTTAGGGACTTAAAATCCCTTGGTTTATGGACATATGTGATTGGGGTTGCAGTGCCCAAATATGTCTATAACAGTTGCCCCCTAAAGCATGAGGTCGTAAATCTTTTTGATGTTGGGGGAAATGCTTTATCATGAGGATCCAAGGTTTTTTGGATTGGAAGGTGACCTGTAATAAGATACAATACAATACATTATCTTCATAATATTTTCATGATCTAGCTGAGGCGGGCATTCCCATGCTCAAATTTATAAATTCATTTTCATGTACATAGGACAGACAATCATCTGTGTGGCATACCGATGATTCTGGTAGAGCCACCATCCTTTGGTTTGGATGATTATCTGTGCAGCAATGATGTACATTTGATGTCTTTATTTTCCTAAATATATCGCAGCCGGATGGATGAAAATAGATCCAGGGTCTTCAAAACTTGTTCAATCTTCGCCCGAAGTACAAGTCGGTCCATGTGAAAAGATGTTCTGATGTCGAACATGGAAAGACATCGCCTGATTACCAGCCAATGATGTAAGCTGTTAACAGGTGTGAGAGGAATCACCGATGATGATGATGACCCTCAAGGTACTGCAGTACAATTAACATGGTGTGAATACACGAGTCGATGTCAAATACCACGCAAAATCTTTCGGTCGAAGGCCATTAATGTAAACCTGTCGCCGGAAGTGAGAAACTTGCCATTGAGGCATCCAAGCTTCAAAGTACTGAAAGGGTTGTTCCTAGGTCGACTTCTTAGATAATGAGCTGATGTTGACAAGAAGTGACCCGTCATAGAAGGGCATTAATGAATCCCACATCTATGACACGGAATGGAGAAAATGATTTTGTGGAGGTGAAAATGATCAGATGATACAAGGTTCAGGGTGGCGGTCATGAAAGAATGAAGCGCGAAGGTATTGCAGCGGATGAGACACAAGCTGGTTAGGTGAATTCTCTGGGCGACTTCTCTTGAACATATCGGTGACACTGAAATGGATTGGTAACGTTAACCCCAAAAGTGGATGGTACGGTGGACCAATGGTGATATGACCGGTGAACAGAATAACCCAACCTGACTCAATCATGGTGATGGAGTGAAAGTGTCATGTTCAATAGCGACCTGCTACCAATAAAGTTTCTTCAAGTTTTCTTCCCAATTTTCCCCAGTCATTTCTGACTAGTACCTATTTATTTTTGTCAAGCTTGAGGAGGATAACATATGCTTGTTCTATAATTTTCCCTTCGGGCAAACCCGTCGCTATGTTTTAACGAGCCTAGCGACAGTGAGACTCGCTCTTGTCTGAATGGACAAGTTTGTTGCTATTGTTTTAACGAGTTTAACGACAAGGATAACTTGGTTCTTTTCAATTTTAGAGAGTCTGAAAAGAGACGGAAAGGAAACTCCAATATTCCTTTTTCGTAATATAATCCCTTAAGTCCGAAAAAGTATAAAACAATGCGAAAGGGATGACTTTTCGATAGTTTTAACGAGCCAAACAAGACAAACGCTCGATCTTTTTGTGTAATAATCCCTCAGGTCCAAAAAGATTAAAATCTAGAGGAGGGATGGCACTTCCAATCACTTTAACGAGTTGGAGAGGCCAATTGCTCAGCAATCTTTTCATATTTTATGAGTCAGATGAAAAGAGCTTAAAGGAGACTCGTTTTTTTAGGAACGAGTGATGTTTTCGGATAGCAGCTAGTTCCAGGTAATGTTTGGAACTTTTCAATCACGGTAGTGTAAAGAAGGTGGATAATAGGATCACTCGTCACAGTTGTTCCTCAAAAGGGGTAAACAATCAAATGGAGGCGTATGATCGGCTAAAAAAGAGTGGAGGTGATGGTAAGAACACGACCAAGGTTCAAAAGCTGATAATAATACGATCACAATGGTTATTTACCGGAGGTGGGTTCATTTTTTAACGAGCTTAAACTCTGGTGGAACATATGCTCATTACTAGGTTTATTTTTTAACGAGCTTAAACTTCGCGTAAAATTGCTCGTGCCAGTTGTATAATAAGGATGTCTCATCGATAGGTTCATTTTTTAGGGAGCTTGCCCCATTCGAAATTTTGCTCCGGATCCTTTTATTATGTAAGCTAGGAATGACCAATCCTATGAGTTTAAAGGGTTAAGAACCTACAAACTAAGAAAATAAATGGTCGCTTTTCACTTTCATGCAAAAAGGTTTGCATGCCCCCAGGTATAGCGAAGTAGAGTTTCCAGGTTACCCTTCAATTTGCAGACAAAACATTTGTTCTATCGGGAAAGGCATACCTTCTGATGGAGGTATCTTATTCTGGTCTAATCCCATTTTCCTAAATGGACGGGTGTGTCAAACTAGTCATATATCCTCTGTGAAAACCTACCCTATACCTGAAGTTTTCTTGCCGAAGCAGGCCAGGGTGCATGCCCCCTGGGTTTCAGTCACAATTACCGAATTACTCACGCTTATCAGGTGGATGCACTGGAGATTGATGAGACATTCCTTACGTAAAAAGACCAGTTAGGGATGGTATTTGACTATTAGCTATGTGTGAACTGGGGAATGAAAGTTGGTCTATGAGCTAGACCACTCTACCTTGATACGGAAAGCACATCACTCGAAAGAGTGAGGAAACAAGAGCTCCCATGCTATAAATGTAGTCATGCCCAAGGAGTAGATTGTAATCTAAAGGTCCTTGGACTACCATTACGTTCAGATAAACGATTTTCCTTCTCAAAGTTATAGGCAAATTTGGAAGGATCCCTAACGGTCGACTGGCTCCTTTGTCGAAGCCTGTCAGATTTCGCATCTCAGGCAAAAGCGATGGCGAACCAAGCGCTTTCCAAGCAGTTGAGGAAAGGATACTCACAGAAGCCTCTTCATCTATGATGGTGCCAACCATGACCATTCTGTAAGTTTGCACTATGATTTGGAATGGTACATTAGATGGCAGACAGGGTCTGCCTAGTAGATTCCAATCGAAGGAGACGACTAGGTTGCTTGGAGGTGGGACCAAATAAACAACTGGATACATCTCTGATGAACTTCCTTCTTGTGGTAAAGGAACGGGTAGATTGCCCCCATGTTCATCGGAGTCTGTATTTATGAAAAAAATTTGAATGGTGTCGTTCTCATTCTCTTTGGTGACTGTATCATCTGAAGGTAGTTCCTCTGAGGACAAGATGGGGTCGACTGCCATCTCGACTCGTTGACTTTGGTCCGATGTGGACTCAGAGGGTTTATCTTCAATGATAGGTGCTTCGACTGACAACAAAGGTGTGTCAGTCGGATTTTCAACTAGCGATGGACTCAGCAAGAGTTTCTTGTATCCAGGAGGAAGCTGTAGCGGTGAAGCAGGATGGTTATCCAAGACTCTTTTAGCTTCGTCTAGGAAGGGACAACGGTGGATGGCATGATCACCTTCACATAGTCTACAAGGAATTTTAGATCTTCCTTTTTGTCTGGTGACTTCGTTTTCACTAGTTGATGGTGTACTCTCAACATGATCGTCAGAGGTTGACGACACCGGATTGTGCAAGCAGGGAGACTAGTCCCTTAAGATCCGTGGGATGCAAGGACAATCTCGATGATAGTGGTCCCCTTTACAGATGACACATGGAGATTTATGTTTGGATGGTGCAGTGTGTGGATTTTCGCTAGACGATGTATGGTTGCCCCTTTTTTTCGTTGGCTCCTTCTTCTTCTTCTCCTTCCCTTTCTTCTTCTTCTCAGTTACTTGGTTTTTAGTTTTACTAGCTTCACCAAGCGAAGAGGAAGAAGGAGAGGGAGAAACAAACGAGGTAGAAGGTTGGGGGGTAACTCTAGTATCATCTAGTTGCTGATTTTATTACTCAGGAATCACGGTGCTTTGAATGACAGAGGTCGAGAAAAGCCATACTGGCAGGCCGATTGTCAATCCTGGAAGGGACAATGTGGCCATATGAGGTGCACCAACATCTCCCCAAGAGGAGAAAGGACTAGGATTTCCCCCAAGGGGAAATCCTTGATTGGTGGATTCCATTTTCTCAACCTAAGATCAATGAGGGAACAGTGACGTTATTCCGATTAAAATAAATTTTAGACGCTTTGACACAACTTGCTTTTTCAATTTTTAAGAGTCGAGAAAAAGCTAAAGATGACTCTAGTCACCTTCAATTTTTAATGAGCTTGAAGTGACAAGTGCTCAAATGGACCTTTTCCTTTAAGGAGTCTGAAAAGGAACGAAAGAGACTACTCTGGAAATCTAGACAGAGAGATTACCAAACCAATCGCAAAACTGCAGAATGCTTTTTACGGTACGACAATCAATCTTCCCGAATGCTGTGTTCAGTGCATTGCAATCGATAGGGCGGTAGACACGACTTCCTAAGGATAAAGGATATAGCCTATCGTGGTCTCCCAATATATACTTGACAGTACGTGGGAGCACAAGTCCATACTGGCGCTTGTCATCTCAAAGAGGAGGAATCACCCAACCTACGATGAAAGCGACAATTACCAGGCTTTACGACATCGGAATACGTCTCTAGCCTAGACTTCTAAATTTTCTGCATTAGGTTCCAAAGTGTTTTTATGTTCATTGAATTTATTTCACAGTTGATCTTTCTTAAGAAGTTTACCTTTAAGGTTCACCGCGTGATGTAGATATACAACTCTTAAATATGCAATCTAAGATGATAAATAGTCATTTACTCTTCTTTTTGCAATGAAAATCCTAGCTACTAAGGAAAGAGAATCGAAATCCTTTCAACATAGAGTAGAGAGCACACACTAGATGCACTGTCCTAAATCAAATCAACAAGCAGTCTAAATGCAAATGCACATGCATGTATTTGTTTTCTGCTTTCTTAATGTGTGAATGACAAAAAGAATGCTAAATACAAATCTAAATTATCTCTTCTTTCAAAGCGATAGTACTAACGATTTTCTTTTCAAAAAACGAAAGGAAGACAAGACGACACTTTGCGATTTTGAATTGAAAATTGCTTTCGACACTTGAAATACTATTAATTCAGATCAAATACAAGAGTAACAATGTAATCGACTATCAAAAAGAGGAGGATTCTTTTCTTTGACTGAAAACGACACTTGCAACACTTTCAAATCAAAAGACGACAATTCGATTAAGCTACTATTTTGTAAAGGAGAACTGTAAATGGCGAAAAATACATAAAAACATTCACAATTCTTTGTATAATGGAGGCTAAATAATGCAAAGGAATGGGGTTTCAACAGTGGTATACTAATCACAGACAACAAAACTCCTGAATAAAGCTAAAGATAGTGAAGAAAAAACCAAAATCTGGAGGCAGAAACAGTCTTATCTGATCATCGCACCTGTAACATAGGGAAACAGGGATGCATCCCACCTATTGCACATGGGAGGTGCGATGCATCCAGTCTGCCAAAAGGAGACAGTGCGATGGTCCAGGGATGAGACTTTAACTTGGTTTTTGGTCACAGTTTGCAGCTTAGTTCAGGGATTTAGGCTGAGCTAATGATAGTCAGTAAATACAAAGTATAGGGGCTGATCTAATGAGGTTACTTGAGATACCTCTAGGGCACTTAGTATGTTTGCAATTCAGTCGTTCAGTTCATAAACAAACCTGGAGATTGACTGAAGCAGCATTGATCTACTTTGCACTTGCATAGCAAATGCAGTTCGAAGGCTAGCTAGCTTAACTTCAGGCTCTATCTGTAGTTTATAAAGCAAACAAATAGAGACATACAATCAAACTATTTGCTCCCCAGCGGAGTCGCCATTTTGTTATCAGGAAAACTAGTGTCTATTCAGAGTTGCTAGTCCCACTAAGATGGGTAGCTATCTTAGAAACAAACAAACTAAAGTCACTTGTGTTTTCCTTTACGAGGGATAGTGAGAAAGAAGCAAAGAGTATCAACCCCAGTCTTTCACTTGGCTCCTTTCTTGTTTCCTTTCCCCTTTGACAGAATCTCGCCACTCCTTCCTTACTTGTCCCGCTTCAAAGAGCACTTGTAGAGTCAAAGCAGCATAATACCATCAAAGCATAGAGATCTATCACCATAAACAATATAGGATCAGATGTATATTAACCATACAAATGCATATATCAATACGAGATTCAGAGATATACAAGAATATGGAGGAAAACTCAAATAGCTTTATTGATAGAAGTAGTAGAAGAGAGGATTACAACCCATTGGTCTGACCCAGCACCATCCTCCCAGCATGAAAGCCCTCTTCACCTCATACAAAGCAAGATCACCCAACAATGTCTTCAAAGAGAAACCAACAACACTTCCTTGCAAATTACAAAATTCCAACCTTTGGATCTCTGGGATGAGGGATCCATATATAGATGTTTGTAGGGGGTGAGTCAGCTTCTGGGATTTTGATTAGTGTCATCTCTCTGATAGTTCTTGGTTCCACTTGGAGATTTCATGATCTTTTACTCATCCTTAGGGGAATTCAAAGAGGCAAGTGTCAAATGAGCAGCTTCTAGAAGATTCTCAGGGTCTCCACCTAGCAAACTGCTTGTGCCATTTGTCTACTCTCAATTATCGCACCCTACAGAAGGGCTTTCCAGTATGCATCGCACTTTTTGCATGTGGCAGGTGAGATGCATCGCACCCTTAGCATTGGGCAGTCTGTATGGTCCTACTTTGATCAGTTCTGAGTAGTTTTTCATGGAGAACTTCTGGGAGATGATGTAATCAGTTGACCTTGCTCCTTTAGGGTATGAAACAACACTTTTAGGGACTTAGAAGCCCTTGGTTTATGGACATATGTGATTGGGGTTGCAGTGCCCAAATATGTCTATAACACTTGGGCAATTTTTACGGAAGAAATTATAACACATTATGAGGATACAAAAAGAAACACCTTTTTTATCCAATTTATAAATCTCAAACAAAAGGGTTCAATGATGGAGCACATTGAGGACTTCCAAAAATTGAATATAAAGGTAAAAGATATTCCATAGGAGCATAGGATTGATGTGTTCATAGGGACTTTAAAGGATAAAATCCAACACGAGGTTTGCCTTTGGAAACCTGATTCATTGGAGAAGCAATTCAGGTTGGAGAGAAAAATGGAAAGCAAAATCATGGCAACAAGGAAACCTACCACTCACAACTATAAATATGGAAGTGTTGTTGCCCCTAGCCTTCCATAACCTACAAGGTTGACACCATAACAATTGGTAGAAAAAAGAGCAAAAGGGCTTTGTTACAGTTGTGAGAGAAAATACACTAAAGGTTATAAGTGTGCTAAGAATAAATTATTTTACATAAATTGTGAAGAGGAGGAAGAAAAGGAACAAGAAACGTCAAAATAAGAGGATATACACCAGGAACAAACTCTAGAGAAAGAAGAAATGAATATGACCATATCTTGTAATTCATTGGCTAGAATTACCACTCCTCAAACTATCAAGATAAAAGGACATATCAAGAAGAAAAAGGTAATAGTGTTGATTGATTCGGGCAATACCCATAACTTTATTCATTGTAAGATAGCTATGGAATTGAATTTCTTCCTATATCCAGCACTAGAGTGTCAAGTGATGGTTTCAAGTGGAGGAACCATAAATTTCTCTTGAAAGTGCCATACTATCAAGCTATCTATGGGAGAATATGTATTGAATAGCCCAATTCTTTCCATTCCAATGGGTGGTGCTGATGTTGTACTAGGAGTCCAATGGCTACAATCCTTGGGTACAATAGATTTTAATTTTCAAGAACATTTCATGAAATATTTTTCGGAAGGAAAGGAAGTTGAATTAAGGGGTATCGCAGGGAAACCGGGAAAGGTAATCAGCTCTAACAAAATGACAAATATTCTAAAGAAAGAAAAATGAGGTGTAATTTCACAATTATGTTCGCTAGAGGTTCCCACATCGAAATCATCTATTTCTCCAGATCTCCAAAAAGTCTTGGACAATCATTGAAAGGTATTTGAGACTCCAAAATGCCTCCCACCTATTCGTGATTATGATCATGATATTCATTTGATTCCAGGAAGTGTTCCTCCAAATACTAGGCCTTACAGATATGCCTATACCCAAAAGAGGGAAATTGAACGTGTAGTTGTAGAAATGCTAGAGGTTGGTATAATTAAGCCTAGTCAAAGTTATTTCTCTACTCCACTAGTATTGGTGCATAAGAAGGATGAGTCATGGTGTTATAGACATTTTTGTGCCTTACAGCATGGAGCATGAAATGTCAATAATCTGAGGGATCCAAAGTCCCTAAACATGTTGTTCCTACCCCTAGAGGAACAAGGTCAGCAAACCACAGCACTTCAGATCAGTTCTCCACTGAAAAACACTCAAAAACAGGTCAATTTTGGATCAAAGCAGCTGCTCCTCTAAGCATCTGCGCTGAATGTCAAAAGCTCTATGGTGTACCTGCGCTGCATAGCAAGTGCAACAAAGGCTACCTGCGCTGGGCGTACTTTGACATGTGGAGGAATCTTTTCTCAATGTGCCAGTGCCCAGGAAGCTTCCAAAATGACACTTGGATCAGAAGATTCACCTAATGATGAGTAAAGAGGTTCTAAAACTCCAAGTGGAAGGTAGAAACTCCGAGTGGACTCAAGGACTGAAGAACAACTGGAGTCGAAGAGGACAACAAGTCACACATCAAGCTGACTTATCTTCACTCCAAAACTCTATATAAGGATCTCATCCCATGGGATCTAGAGGCCGGAATTTAGTGCAAAGAATTGCTGTTGGTTTACAGTTGTGAGTATTGGGTGATTGCTTGAGGGAGGTGAAGAGGAGATTTCTTTCCGTCGGGAAGGTGATGCTGGATTGGACCTCTCACGGTTGTATCACCGCCTGAACCTTACTTCCTTATATTAATAAAGCATTTGAGGTTCTTCTATTCGCATGTGTTTCAATGGTGTATTGTCTTACTTGCGTATTTGATTTATGCTAATCCTTGAATCAATTATGAATGCATGCTTCTTGTAGTTTCCTTTTCTTGTCTTGTTCGCAGGATCTCGTGTAGCTGGGCCCGTGAGAAGACTTGGAGCTGGGAGCGAGCGGCAAATAGAGGAGATTGGATCGACCATTTGCGCAAGACATCAGTAAGTGGATCTCTTCCTTTCATCTCTTGCACGTCATAAAGAAGTAACTTTAGATAGCTTTGCTTCAGCTGTTGCTAAGGAACTATCACCCTTAGAGCGGGATAGGGTCATTCCGTGTTGGATACTTTTCCCCACAACAGACTGGCGACTCCACTGGGGATCGTGTCTTGTTGGTAGCTTGTGTTTCTTGCTATTCATTTCCTAAACAAAGGGAGTACCGAATCGAACTGCATTCGAATCCTTCGAATGCAAAGTAGAGGGCAGCTACTCCAGCTCAGTGCTGGGCATGTTTATGATTTGAAGAGCTGATCCACAAGGACTCTTTTTAGCTCTTTGTGATAGTGTTCATCTTCCTTAATCATCCTCTAGTGTATACTTGGCTGATAGCCTCTGATTTGGCCAAAAACCATTGATTTTTGAGCAAACTGTGACCCGGAATCTGAGAGAGACGAGAGTTGTCTCTTCAGTGCAGCTGCAGCAAAGGCTACCTGCGCTGCAACGCAGGTCCCGAAGGGGCTACCTGCGCTGCATGTCAGATTGACAGTGCAGTACCTGTGCTGATCCAGTTTTTCCTTGTGCAACTGGGGTTCCCTACTGTCTGTTGCCCAGTTTTCAATATTGTTTTTGCAGCCTGTTGTCAACCTGTATACCCAGCTGAAACTACCTTTCTTTGCCTTCATTCCGCCTCAGTTGTATGAAGAAACCGTGATTGTTCTTATTGTATTTCTCACTTTCATTCACAGTTTCCCGTAGCGAAAGTGAACTAGTCTTGCTGTGACCTCTTGGATCTAGGCCTGTAAGAAAGTGTCGTTGTGATTCTAAGAGCTAGTTTATTACTGTTCATAGCTGCTTGAACATTTGCTTTCGTTATATGGTTCGAATTTCAGTATTTCTTGTGTTGAAACGAGTGAATCTTAAGGTGTTCTTTTGATTATTGGACAAAAACTTGTTTTCTTTCACTTGAAATTGAATTCGAAATTATACAATAGCTTTCTTTTTGTAATACATCAACATTAAGGAAGAAGAAAAGAAATACTTGCATTGTGCATGTGCATTTTGACAGTTTGCATGTCGATTTAGGAAAAGTGCATCAGTGTGTGCTCTATGATCTGTTTGAAAAGATGATGTCTTTCTTTTCCCTCAGTAGTTAAGATTTTCATAAGTTGAAAGAATTGAAAAAGCTTGCTTATCATTCTTAGACTGCATTTAGGAGTTGTATCATACATCACGTGGTGATCCATAAAGGCAAACTGCTAAGCAAGATCAACCTAAAAAGAACTGAATTTATCTAACAACGCTTTGAAACATAACGAAACACAGTAGAGGTCTAGGTAGAGACGTGTTCCGACGTCGTTAAACATAGTGACCGTCGATCTCTACGAAAGTGGGTGATTCCTCCTGAGGGACGATAGCACTAATACGGACTTGTGCCCCCGCGTACCGTCGCGTATATTGGGGGACCCCTATAGGAGCAAAGCCTTTATCCATAGGAAGCCGTGTCGGCCGCCCTACTGATCGCGATGCAGTGAACACAGCATTCACGAAGATCGACCACTCGTACCGTAAAACGTATTCTGTGGTTTTGCGAAAGGTTTGGCACACCCTCTGCCTAGAACTCCAGAGTAGTTTCTTTTGGCCTTTTTCAAACTCTATAACTGAAAAAGTCCATCCGAGCATTTGTCACTTCGGGCTCGTTAATACATCGAAGGAGACTAGAGTCATCTTTAGCTTTTTCTCGACTCTTAAAAATTGAAAAAGCAAGTTGTGTCTAAAGCGTCGTCATATAAAATTCATTCTAAACGGAACATAATCACCCCTTATTCCTGCGTTGATCTTGAGGTTGAGAACATGGAACACGCCAACCAAGGGATTCCACATGATGGGAACCCTAGCCTTTTCTCCTCTTGGGGAGAAGTTGGTGCACCCCACATGGCCACGTTGTCGCTTCCAGGACTGACAATTGGCCTGCCAGTTTGGCTATTCTCAACCACTGTAGTTCAGAACACCACGGTTCCTAAACAGTCGAGTCAACAGTTAGACCAGTCTAGAGCTACCCTCCAGCCTTCCACTTCTTATAAGCCTTCCTCCGATCCTTCTTCTTCGAAAGGTCAAGCCGCCGAAAGCGGAGCTCCCATAGAAAAGAAGAAGGAAAAGAAGAAGAAAGAAAAGAAGCAGAAGGAGCCAAAGGCGCCTGGGGGCAAGCAAAAGGCATCTAACAAAAATCCACACACAGCACGGACCGGGCCCAAATCGTCATGTGTCATATGTAGAGGGGACCACCTCCACCGTGATTGTCTCGGTATTCCCCGGATACTAAGGGACTGGTCCCCTCGTTTGCACAGTTCGGAAGCGTCAACCTCTGACAACCAGGTGGAATGCTTACCGTCGACCAACGAAAGTGAAGGTTCTAGACAACGAAGGGGAATGAGATTCCCCTGCGAACTGTGTGAAGGCAATCACACCCTCCGCCGTTGTCCCTTTTTAGACGAAGCAAAGAGAGTTTTGGAAGATCAACCGGTTGCACCGTTGCTACTTCCTCCTGGATACCAAAAACTCGCGCCAAGTCCTTCGTTGGTCGAAAATACGGCTGCCCCGCTCATAGGGCCAGCTGAAGTGTCAGTCACTGAAAATGAACCTACTGAATCCAGACCAGACAAAAGTCCAAAGGTCGAAACGGCAGTTGACCTGGTTCTCCCTTCAGAAGTTTCATCTTCAAATACCACAGTCACTGAGGATTCATCTTCAGCTGACACCCCTACCGAAGAGAGTAAGGATGACACCGTCCAGATTCTTTTCATCAACACCGATTCTGATGAACATCAGGGCAATGTGCCCACTCCTTTATCGCAGGAAGGAGCATCGTCAGGATCATACCCGGCCGTGTATTCGGTCCCACCACCAAGAAACTTGGTTGTGTCCTTTGATTGGAACCAACTAGGCAGACCCCGGTTACCAGCCAGTATACCATTTAGAATTATAGTCCAAATATACAAAATGGTGATGGCTGGGACTATCATTGATGAAGGGGCATTTGTGAGTATCCTGTCCTCTATTGCTTGGAAAGTTCTGGGTTGCCCGGTGCTTTTGCCTTAGATAAGGAATCTCTCGGGTTTTGACAAAGGAACCAGTCGACCATTAGGGATTCTACCTGATGTGCCTATTACATTGAAAGGGAAGGCTGTCAAGATGAATTTGATGGTCGTCCAAGGACCCTTGGATTATAACCTACTCCTTGGACGAGACTACATATATTGCATGGAAGCAATAGTCTCCTCACTCTTTCGAATAATGTGTTTTCCATACGAAGGAAGAATGGTCAAGCTCGTAGACCAACTTTCATTTCCGGGATCACGCATCGCAAATAGTCACATACCTATCCTGAATGGTCTATTTGATCAAGAAAGGTCTCTACCTCCGGTTCTTCTTCCTGATGAGTGCGAGTGATTCGGGAAAGTAGGGCCGGAACCCAGGGGGCATGCATCCTGGTCTGCTGGGGTCAGAAAAAACCTTGGGTGTAAAGTAGAATTTCCGCGGGAGAATATGACTAGTCCGTACCCCGTCCCCTCCTTCATCTTCGTAAAACAGAAGAGCCGGCAAGAGCTCTCATGCAGAAGAAGGGGCAGTTAGGAATGGGGTTGTTCTGGAAAAGGATTCTTTTGTCAAGGTTACTTGTTTGACAAAGGTCATTCACCTTTGTCTAAATAAGTAGGCTCTGCCAAAGAAGGGGATCCGTTTGCGGCAGCAAGTAGTAACCATCTTTGGGTAAAAGGCAAGCCTCACCCATTAAAACAAATGATTTAAAGGATAAGTAGGGGCAGCCTCCAAAGAAAGAGATTCTATTGCTGCAACAAATTGTAACCATCTTTGTGTAACCTAATGATAGACATCGCCGAAGAAAGAGTTTCATTTGCGGCAGCAAACAAAACCATTCTTTGGGTAACCAGAAAGAGGTAAGCCTCACCCGTTGAAAACAAGGGTTTTTGACGGACAAGTAGGGGCGACCTTGAAATTAGACTTACACCTGGGGGCATGCAAACCTCTTGGAATGCAAGCACGGGCGGCTATTTTGTTTTTTAGTTTTTTAGGTCCCCCCTTTAAACCTGTAGGTCTAACCCGTTAAACTCGTAGGATTAGCCGATACCCAGCTTGCATAAAGAGAGGATATGGAGCAAAGCATAGCGAGATGAAGCTCCTTAAAAAATAGCGAGCAACCTACCAGGAGACCTTCCTACTTTATGACTGGTAAAAACATGAGCAGTTTTGGCAAAGTTCATGCTCGTTAAAAAATAAACGCAAGATCCGAGCAGTTTTAACGCGGACTTCATGCTCGTTAAAAAATAAACATAAGCATGTGAGCAGGCTTCCCCCCCAGAGTTCAAGCTCATCCAAAAAAATGAATCGGTAAATAACCATTTGAGACCGTAAATTCATCAGCCATAAAAGCCTTGGTCGTGTTTGTGCACCGTCACCTCCACTTTTCATTTGGCCGATCATTCACATCCACTTGATTGTTTACCTATTTTGAGGAACAGCTGTGAAGAGTGATTTCACCTAGCCTTCCTTGTGACACTGCCGTGATTGGAAAATTCCAACCTGTACCTGGAATCTGCTGCTATCCCTGTTTATCACTCGTTCCTCAAAATACGAGTCTTCTTTGAGCTCTTTTCACTGACTCGTAAAATATGAAAAGTTTGCCGAGTTTTGGCCTTCCAGCTCGTTAAAAGGACCGGAAGAGCTATCCCTCCTCTATATTTTAATCTTTTTGGACCTGAGGGATTATTGCACAAAAAGATCGAGCGCTTGTCTAGTTCGGCTCGATAAAGATATCGAACATTCATCCCTTCTGTATTGTTTTATACTTTTTCGGACTTAAGGGATTAGATGACGAAAAAGGACCCCTGGAGTCCACTTTATGTACCCTTTTCAGACTCTCTAAAGATGAAAAGGACCGAGTTGTCTTTGTCGCTGGGCTCGTTAAAAATATTAGATAGCGACAAACTTGTCTTTAGACGAGAACGAGTTTCCCTATCATTAAGCTCGTTAAAACATAGCGATGGGCTTGCCCGAAGGGCAGGTTATAGAACAAGCATATGTTATCCTCCTCAAGCTTGACAAAAATAAAGAGGTACTGGTCAGAAATGACTGGGGAAAAATTGGGAAGAACCTCAAAGCTTAATGGTAGCAAGTCGCTCTTGAACATGACACTTTTGCCTCCGTAAATATCGGGTTGGGTTATTATCATTCACCGGTCCCTTCACCATGGTCTCGCCATACCATCCATACATGGGGTAATGCTACCGATCCATCACATCAGTGTCGTTATATGTTCAAGAGATGTCATTCAGAAAGTGTCAACCGGGTCCCATCCACTACCATACATCATCTTTTCGTCCTTCCATGACCGCCACCCTGAATCATATTTCACAGATCGTTTTCACCATCATCACTAGCTCTGTTCCGTGTCACTGATGTGGGATTCATTAAGGCCCTCCTTTGACGGATCACTTCTTGTCGACATCAGCTCATTATCCAAGAGGTTGATCTAGGAACACCCCCTCAGTACTTTGAAGCTTGCATGCCTCAATGGCAAGTTTCTCACTTCTGGCGATAGGTATACATTAATGACCTTCGACCGGGAGACTTTGCGTGGTGTTCGACGTCAGATCCTATATTCACGCCACGTGAATTGTGCTGCAGTACCTTGAGGGTCATCATCATTATCGGTGATTCCTCTCGCGCTTGCTAACAGTTTACATTATTGACTGGTAATCAAGCGATGTCTTTCCATGTTCGACTTCAAGAAATTCTCACATGGATCGACTTGTACTAGAGTGAAGATCGGACAAGTTTGAAGACCCCGGATCTAGTTTCATCCATCCGGGCTGCGATATATATTCAGGAGATAAAAACATAGACATGTGCAGCAGATGATCATCCTACTAAAAGGATGATAATTAAAAGCAGAGAATTATCAGTCTATTATCATACGATCGTCTGTTTATGTACAGCAAATGTATTTATAAAGCTGAGCATGGGAAATGCCCGCATCAGCTAGATCATGAAAAGAAAGTATGAAAAGATAATGTATTGTATTGTATTTTGTTACAGGTCACCTCCCGACGATTGAATGAACTTCGGATCCTCCTAATAAAGCATTTCACCCGATAAACGACCTCATACTTTAGGGGGCAACTGTTATAGACATTTTTGTGCCTTACAGCATGGAGCATGAAATGTCAATAATCTGAGGGATCCAAAGTCCCTAAACATGTTGTTCCTACCCCTAGAGGAACAAGGTCAGCAAACCACAGCACTTCAGATCAGTTCTCCACTGAAAAACACTCAAAAACAGGTCAATTTTGGATCAAAGCAGCTGCTCCTCTAAGCATCTGCGATGAATGTCAAAAGCTCTATGGTGTACCTGCGCTGCATAGCAAGTGCAACAAAGGCTACCTGCGCTGGGCGTACTTTGACATGTGGAGGAATCTTTTCTCAATGTGCCAGTGCCCAGGAAGCTTCCAAAATGACACTTGGATCAGAAGATTCGCCTAATGATGAGTAAAGAGGTTCTAAAACTCCAAGTGGAAGGTAGAAACTCTGAGTGGACTCAAGGACTGAAGAACAACTGGAGTCGAAGAGGACAACAAGTCACACATCAAGCTGACTTATCTTCACTCCAAAACTCTATATAAGGATCTCATCCCATGGGATCTAGAGGCCGGAATTTAGTGCAAATAATTGCTGTTGGTTTACAGTTGTGAGTATTGGGTGATTGCTTGAGGGAGGTGAAGAGGAGATTTCTTTCCGTCGGGAAGGTGATGCTGGATTGGACCTCTCACGGTTGTATCACCGCCTGAACCTTACTTCCTTATATTAATAAAGCATTTGAGGTTCTTCTATTCGCATGTGTTTCAATGGTGTATTGTCTTACTTGCGTATTTGATTTATGCTAATCCTTGAATCAATTATGAATGCATGCTTCTTGTAGTTTCCTTTTCTTGTCTTGTTCGCAGGATCTCGTGTAGCTGGGCCCGTGAGAAGACTTGGAGCTGGGAGTGAGCGGCAAATAGAGGAGATTGGATCCACCATTTGCGCAAGACATCGGTAAGTGGATCTCTTCCTTTCATCTCTTGCACGTCATAAAGAAGTAACTTTAGATAGCTTTGCTTCAGCTGTTGCTAAGGAACTATCACCCTTAGAGTGGGATAGGGTCATTCCGTGTTGGATACTTTTCCCCACAACACATGGTGCCTGTGTCCGGATTATAGGGAGCTCAACAAGCTCACTATTAAAGATAAATTTCCCATTCCTGTCATTAATGAATTATTGGATGAATTGCATGGATAAATTTACTTCACCAAGTTGGATCTTCATTCAAGATATCATCAAATCATAATGAAGACTCAAGACATTCCGAAAACAACATTTAGAACTCATGAGGGTCATTATGCATTTTTGGTCATGCCTTTTGGCCTTACCAATGCACCTTCTACATTTCAAGGTTTGATGAATTACATTTTCAAACCCTTCCTTAGAAAATTTGTGTCAGTATTTTTTTGATGATATACTAATCTACAACAAGTCTTGGAAGGATCGCGTTCAACATGTTGATAGGGTGCTCAAACTATTGGAGGAGAAACAATTATATGACAAAAGCTCCAAATGTTTCTTTAGAGTACAAGAGGTGGAATATCTAGGTTATATTTTATATCATGAAGGTGTTAAGGTAGACCCTAACAAAATTAAATCCATTAAGGAATGGAAAATCCCCACACCCATAAAGCATTTGTGGGGATTTCTTGGGTTGACAAGGTATTATCGCAAGTTTGTTAAGAATTATGGGAGAATAGCAACACCTCTAACAACATTATTGAAAAAAGATGCATTTTCATGGACTCTAGAAGCAACGAAGACCTTTGAACATCTTAAAGAGGCAATGAGCCAGACACCAGTCTTAGCTATGCCAGACTTCACAAGAACCTTTATTGTGGAATGTGATGCCTCAGGAAATGGAATTGGTGTTGTTTTAATGCAAGAAGAAAGACTCATTACTTTCGAAAGTCATTCAATCAAAGGAAAGTATCTACACAAAACTATTTATGAGAAGAAAATGTTGGCAATACTACATGCACTTAATAAATGGTGACCCTACCTAATGGGAAGACACTTCAAGGTAAAAATGGATCATGATAGTCTTAAATACTTTTTAGAACAAAGATTATCTTCAGAAGAACAACAAAAATGGGTCACAAATATGTTGGGTTATGACTTTGATATCTTCTACAAAAACGGGTAGCAAAATTTTGTGGCAGATGCACTCTGAAGAAAGGATGAGCATGTGGAAGCATTGCTTTGTGCCATTTGTATTATTCAACCAAATTGTATAAATGAAGCAAGGGATCAATGGAAGAATGAAGAAGAAGTGTGGGCACTCATTCAAAAGTTAAAACAAGATCCTAGTACATCTGATACATTTAGCTGGAAAATTGATTCATTAGAATACAAAGATTGCTTATACCTATGTAAGAATTCCCAATTCAAACAAAATATTCTTATGGAATTGCACACCTCTCCCTTAGGAGGGCACTCAGGATTTTTAAAAACTTACCACAAGGTTAAGAAGTATTTTTTTTGGGATGACCTTAAATCGGATATTCAAAATTTTGTGGCGGAATGTTTGGTTTGCCAACAAAATAAAGTTGAAACAATTAAGACCCCGGGTCTATTACAACTTGTATCCATTCCAATCCAACGTTGGGGGGAGGTTTCAATGGATTTTATCATAGGTTTACCTAAGTCTGAAGGAAAGAGTGTCATCATGGTGGTAGTTGACAAACTTACCAAGTATGCGCACTTTTGTTCATTACCGCATCCATTTAAACCCAATACAGTTTCTACTGCATTTATGGAAACAACTCAAAAGCTACATGGAAACCCAAAGATTATTATAAGCAACAGAGATCCCATTTTCACTAGAAATTTTTGGATAGAATAATTTTCTTGTCTTGTTACTCAGTTAGCTCATAGCTTATCTTATCATCCTCAATCTAATGGGAAAACTGAGATAGTAAATAAATGTTTGGAAAGAATCTTCGTTGCTTTGTATCTGATAAACAGACACAATGGGTCAAATGGTTGCCTCTGGCTAAATGGTGGTATAACACTTCTTTCCATACTATTTCAAAAATGACCCCATTTATGGCACTTTATGGATATCATCCACCATCCATCACATCATATTTAAGAGAAAATTCTAAGGTTTAAGCAATGGAAGATCACATCGAGCATCAACAACAAGTTCTCCAACTCTTAAAGGATAACCTCACTTTGGCACATAATAGAATGAAACAACAGGCAGATCAACATCATAGTGAAAGAAGTTTTCATTTCGGTAACTGGGTATTCCTACAAATACAACCATATAAACAAATGTCCCTCAAGCAAACTAGAATGGATAAAAAATATATCAGAAAAGTATTATGGTTCATACAAGGTGTTGCAAAAGATTGGTACTATGGCATACAAATTGGAGCTTCATGTAGCTTCTTGAGTGCACCCAGTTTTTCATGTTTCATGCTTAAAGAAGGTTATAGTTGACAAACTCCTAGTTCAAACTATATTGCCAAAAGTTTACGAGGAAGGAAAAATCATATTGGAACCTGAAACAGTCACAGAAACAAGAGCTCATCAGCTACAAAATTGATCAATTTTAGAGTATCTCATCAAGTGGAAGAACTTACCTGCTAAAGATTCCACATGGGAAGGTGAGAATTTTATACAGAAGCATTTAGAACTACTCAAGCGTTGAGAAAACACTTTTTTGAAGGAGTTGCATGTTAGGTCCCTATAATACTAGTGATTCCCCCATTACTATTGTCATTGTAGCCTTTAATGTTATTGTTGTGCCCTTATATTAATAGTTACCAATCAAACGGGAACTATTACCTCAAAACAGGTTCTTGAGCCCAAAAATCCAAAAAAACATGAAAAACACCTTGAAATTGAAAACTGTTGATGTCGAGATAACCTCTTTTTTTTTTGCCAAAGTAAATTTTCAATATTTTTTAAAAATAACAGTAAAAAAAAATAAAATCTATTTTGTTTGGTGCAAAAAACAACTTGAAATCAAAAAGTGTTGATGCTGGAATAACCACCCCCTCTCTCTCTTTTTTTTTTTAGGGTACATTTTCAATATTTTTTAATAATGATGTTAAAAACAAAATATCATGACTCTGAAAAACTTTAAATTTCCAATGATTTTCAAGCATGACATTAACGATAAAATATCACGTCTTTGAAAACCCTTAAAATTCCAATGATTTTTAAGAATGATATTAAATTTAAAATATCACTTTTTTGAAAAACCTTAAAATTCCAACAATTTCAAGCATGGTGCTAAGAAAAATTATTTATGATTGTTTTCAACCACAACATTAAAGATAAAATATCAAAACTTAGAAAAACATTAAAATCTTGACAATTTTTCAACCATGAAACTAAAACCAAAGATTATAACTACAAAACATTCTTAAATTTTCAAAGTATTTCAAGTATGACATTATTTAAAAAAATGTTAAATAATTATTAAAAAAAATTCAAAACAATTAAAAATATATATATTTAAAATTAAAAACAAAGTGAGGTAGGGAGGGGAGTAGAAAGGGAGGGGGGCAGGAGCGGGGTCGAGTGGGGTAGGAGAGGGGAGGGAGGAGGAGAGCTAAGAGTGCGGAGTGGAGGGGGGGTGGGTGAGTGAGGAGAGAGGGGAAGGGGGATGGCCGAGGGTGTGGAGAGAAAGGGGAGGAAAGGGCTCGGGAGGCGAGGTATTTTTAAATTGTGTTTTTTAAATTGTTTTTTTTTTTTTTTTTTTATATTGTTTTTATTTTTTATTCTTTTAATTGTTTGTTTTTTTTTTAACTGTTAATTTTTTTTATTTATATTTTTTTAATTGTTTTAATTGTTTTTAATGTTTATTTTTAATTTTTTTAATTTATTTTTTTGTTATTTCTTTATTTTTATAATTTTAATTTAAAAAAACAATTCTTAAATTTTTATTTTATTTTATTTTTTATTTATGATTTTGTTTATTTAAATAACTTTTTTTTTTTTTTTAATTATCTTCATCTTCTTCTTCTTCTTCTTTTAACATTAAAATATATATATGTTTTTGTTTTTTTTTTAATTTTTTTTTTGGATCAACTTGCTTTTCTTTAAATTATGTACTTTTTTTTGAAAAAAAAAAATCATTTTTTAATTATTTTTGTTGTTGTTGTTGTTTTTTTTCATTAATTTTTTATTCAATTTTTATTTTTATTTTTAAGAGTTAATTTTTTTTTTTTTTTAGGTGTTTTTTTTAATATATAATTTTTTGTCATTTTTTTATTTTTATTTTTATGCTTTATTACTAACATGTTTTATGTTATTTTTTTTGGTCGTGTTTTTTTATTTTTGTTATGTTTTTTGTTTTTTGTTTTTTTTTTTTTTTTTTTTTTTTTTTTTTTTTTTTTTTTGTATGTTTGATTACTAACATGTTTTTTTTATTTTTATTTTTGTCATGCTTTATGTTTTTTTTAACATTTTTATAGGTTTTTGTATTTGTTTTTTTTTTACTAACATGAAAATCACCCACATTTAAAAAAAATATCCACACTTAATTGATTAGAAAATTTAAAGTGTAAAAACTAAGCTCTTTAAACAAAAAAGGTTGATGCTCATGAGCACTTTTCAAAATCAAGATGAAAATCACTAACAAAAAAAATTGTTCACACTTAATACATAAAAAAAAAAATTGAAGTGTTAAAAATTAGCCCTCTAAAAAAAAGTGTTAATGCTGCATGAACACTTTTCAAAATCAGCATGAAAATCACTATAAAAAAATTGTTCACACTTGATACATACAAAAAATTAAAGTGGCAAAAATATGCTCCAAAAAAAATGTGTATTCCAGAATCACCATTCTTCAAAATCGAGTGATTTTTTGCTACCTCAAAAAAATGGGTACTAGGTCATTTTCTCATTTGATTGGTAACTATGTTTATTATTGTTATGTCGACTTTGGTTATATTGTGACCCCTTAGACTCCTATATATAGAAAGGAGGTTTTGTCATTTGTATCATCCAATATTTGTTCATTTGTGTAATGTAAAGGAGGTTTCCCCCCAAAGAGGCTGATTTTGAAGTCGTTGATCTATCTTTTATTCTATTTTGTGAGCTGGTTACATAACATAAACCAATCTGAAGACCGTCTCAAGTCGAAAGGGATGAGCTCCAAACTCTGCAAGGATGATGTGTTGTGGCTCTTTCAGTTTGGACCTAATGATGTGGCAGAGAATAAGATCTGGACTCTCTCAGCTGAAGCCCAATCTAAGTCAGGTAAGGACGGTCCCCAAATCTCTAAGCCATATAGAACAGTGGGATGGATTAAGGTGCCCATGAGGCTCATCTTGGAAATGTCCTAGAAATGTTATCGAAAGCACTCTCTCTAGAAGGGCTAAGGATCCATGTCCTTTGATGATCCAAGGCTGAAGCGTTGGTCGCAAACTGAAGCAGGGACCTGAGAATTGCATCCCCAAGTAAGTATACGTGCTGGTAATCTCAATCTCCTCCCCTCTGAATAAAAAGTGAAGGTCTGAGGTTTTATTCACCCCATTGAATATCATAACCTTGGTTTTACCCAGGTTGACTGAAAACTGTCGATGATCACAAAATAGAGCTAAGGCATCCATCTGCCTCTATAATCCTTTTGGGGATGAGGAAAGGACAACCACGTCGTCAACAAAGAGTAGAATAGATATCAGAACCTGGTGAAGAAGGCAACCATCAGTGTCCTGGATATGCTCATGTAGAAATGCTTCCAACTCATCAATATAGATCCCAAACAGGGTAGGGGACAGTGGACAACCCTGTTTAACTCCAATAGTGTTTCGGATGAAATCAGACATCTCATGGGTTGCGTGAAGATGACCAAGAACAAACTCATATAGCCACATAATAACGGTCAATAGGGTTGCAAAGATGCCAACATCTTTGAGTCTTTAGAGCAAGGCTTCCCTTAGAACAAAGTCAAAAGCTTTTGAAAATCTACGAAACCACAGTAGACTTTCGAAGAGTGGTGTCATGCCTCCTCAATCATGGCGTGAAGGGTCAAGATGTGGTCAACGGTATGATGAGCCGATCGAAAACCTACATGTCCCCTAGCTTTGATTTGTCTCTTCTCAAGGTCACGAGAGAGCTTCCTATGTAGAACAATAGCATGCAACTTCAAGAACGTGTGACCCACCATGATCATTCTTTAGTTATTGGGATTTGAGCTCAAACCTGATTTTTGGATTGGATGGATGATGTAGTGCGACCATGTCAGTGGGAAACCTTCACGGACTACATGGTTGCAGAGATCAGCCAAGTAGCTAACCAAAGCACAGAAACTGTGTTTAAATAACTCTGCTTGGTAGCCTTCCTCATCGATTGCTTTGCTATTGTTCATCACCCAAATGGCCTCTCTAATATCTCTGTCTAAGAATAGGTAACAGGAAGAGGATGGGGAGGTAACATGAATTTGGGCTTGCCTGGGAATATCATAAAGTTTGGAAGTGTGAGAGGACATGGATGTAGGGTCGATGTCAAGTGGAAGAGGGGAGCGTCGACAAAGGATGGTATGCCATAATCATTTAGGGGAGTGGGCAAGGAGAGAAAAAAGTTATCGTCTTCTATGAGAGACAAAGAGTCGTTTCTTGTGACGAAGGAGACGACAATAAAAAGATTTGAGGTCGAAGTAGAAGGGTTGAGAGTGGGTGAAAGCATATCAAAGTTCTCGATGTAGAGTCTTGCATTCATCATTGTATCATTTGTTCATGGGGAAAGATCCAAATTTAGGGGAGATGGAAGTGAAATGAATGGAGTGGGGAAAGGATTTGAGTGTTACTTCCCAAATAACAGATGAAAGGCAGGTGTATTTAGTGGAAGCAGAATCAAGCAAGGAGAACTGGGTCTTCGATGGAAGCATCTTTTGTAGGGTAGAGGAGAAGATGTCAGGGTCTCCTTCGTCAAATCAGAAGGTAGTTCGGGGTGGGCCCCGAGGGGAGGGATGGGGTGGAAGGGGAGGGTCAAACCAGAGAGAGAAGGAAAGAAGTGCATGATCAGCAAGGGGGATGGGGGAGACTGAGAAATGGCAAATAAAAGGGAGCAAGTTATGGCTAGCGAGTACATAATCAACTACACTCGCACCTCCGCCATATGGCTGGCATGTGAAAAAGTGAGAGTCTCGGAAATAAGGGAGACCATTTAGAATTAACAACTCCTTGGATTCCCTCAACTACAATAAATGCTTACCATAAACTGTAGTGAGCCCCAAAGCATCATCTGACATCCGGTGATGCCCCACTAAATCTAGATCTATCCCCTGGGTACAAAACACATCCTCTTATCGATCGTGAAGAGGGATCTAGATGTCTCTAGTGCGAGCATTGAAGTCACCTAGGAGGATGAATTCCCCAACATAACAGTACCAGGTGATGTTGGTGTACAAGTCTATAAAGGGGCCCCCATTTGAGCCATTATGGATGAAAAATGGTGAAGAGGCTGGGGGAAGTAACCAACTGCAATGTAGATGTCCCTCGGAGGAGAGACTCTGACGCTAATCTGAATCCACATAAACCTAGCAAACTCATTTTTGACTACCAAAGATACCCTGTTCCAGAGTGAGTTACTAGCCAAAAAAGCAACTCCACCTAATCCTTTGACCCCTCCTGAGCTTCTCGTATCCTGCTTGCCAACTGAGATCCAATGGCAACCTGCAATATCTAGGAGGGGTCAAACAGGCTCGCATGAGTCTTAGTCACGAAGAGGATGTTCGTTGATTCGAGAGCGTCATACAAGAGTCCTGGCGATGACCTAAAAGATCCATTGTCATTCCAACAATGGATAGAAATGCCTGTACATGTCGCCTCCCCAAGCGGTCCCATCATTTGAAACCTCTAGTTTAGGGTTCCAACCCAGGTGGGAAGGAGTCCCGAATGAGTGCCTGAAGATTCCTGATAACTACCTATTTCCCTGCCTGTCGTGGTACCATAACCTGTTCTCTGGATTGTTTAAGTTCCACAACTTGTGCTCGAGTAAGGTCCTCGTCCAAGAAAATCCTGTTGGGAAGAGAAAACAACTTCCGCTTAGACCCGAGGGCGCAGAGTCGATCAAATGCAGTTCGAAACTAGCAAGACATGATCATCATCCTCATCCTCTTGCTCTGTTATCCTATGTTGTTCCTCTTTATCGATAAACATAGTTTCATCCATGATTTCTCATGTTTTCTTCCCTCTCCACGGAAGAATTATAGCGACCAAAGTCAATGGAATTGAGTTAGACTCAAAACTTTAGTACAATTTGGTTCAGTGGTTAAATCTCTTCGAAATTTTTCGTTTGTTGCAAATTCTAACGATGCATTTTCCACGCATTGAATCTAATTATATCTGAGTTCCTTACAAAGAAATTCAGAAAAGTTCAAAACTTTTTATAAAGAAATACATAAAAGGTGATTTGTTGTACACCCATAAGATGCATTTCCTTTGTTTCCACTTTTCTCTTGGACTATTAAACTCCGAAATTGTATTCTTTATTTTCGAAAAAGAAAGGTCTGAATGGTGTGACAAGATTTCAGTACAGAAAACCCTCGTTTTCGAGGTTCATTACCAAAAAATATATGTATAACTATTAGTTACAATATTTAATGAAGTTGAGACATGTCAGCTTGTGAGTCTAGTACAAAACATCTTCATTTTCAGGGGATAGTTAAAAAAACGGCAAGGGTCCATGACAAAACACCCCGAGTATTTATTGATTACATTCAGTATTTACAGTAATGGTTTTGAAGTTGAGACATATCTAACCCTTCATTTTAAGGATTCGATAAAAATTCTGGTAGGGTTTTGAAGTTTGACGCAGAGGTATGCCCTATATTTAGTTTCATGATTTGATCAAATGTCTGTGAATTCTAGCCCACGGTTGTTTCTGCATTCACATTGTGGAGCTAATGAATACTTTAATGTTCATAATGTAACCATTAAGATTAAAAGGAAAAAATATTTTTAAATGTAGTTATATAAATTAAATTGTTATAAAAATTTATAGGTAAGAGGTTTCAATACATTATAAACATTAAAGCACTTATATTATGTAAATTTTCACAGATATAATTTAAAATTTTATTTTGCTAAAAAATTATTTTATTTTATATCTTAATAGTATATCTCAATAATAAGGGTTTAAAAAATCATAAAAATTAATTAAATTATAATTTTATTTTAAGTTATTATTATTATAAATTATAAAAAAATTAACATATATATAAATTTTAATTATCATTTATATATAGGCGTAGTCTAATTTATAAATGAAATAGAATTTTTCACCCTAATTCATCAAAAGTATTTAAAAAAAGAATGTGATTTTGTGTTATTTAAAATGCAATTTTAAATGCATAAATGGATTCAACACCCTGAAACACCCCTCACTCAAGTCTTTAAAAATCTTTGCCGATTTTGATTAAAATTAACCAGAAAAAATATAGTAAAAAAAGTCATTTCATATATATATACACATACACGAAAAAACATATAATAAAATACCATAAATAGACTTTGTTACAATATCATAAGTGAATAATCAATACCAAGGGCCCAAAAAAACCATAACTCATTTGATATGACACTTGTTTATATGACAATATTTTTTAATTAATCAATTTAATTAAAAGGGAAATAAAGGGCATAACTACTTTGAGACCCTTTGATATGTGAATAATGTTAAAACTATTCTAAATTTGTTTTTAAAGGTTAAATTTCTACTATCCAGCTACTAATTATTGTGCCAAAAGGTGCTCTCTATCTCAGTATAGTAGAGATTTGTCATGTTTGGTTACATATTTTGACTCGATCAAAATAAAACTATGTGTGTGTGTGTATATATATATATATATATGATTCTCCAATTGAGTGTGGTAGAGATGTAACATTTGTTTAACATTTTCACTTAATCAAAATAAAATAAAATTATAATTATAATTATAATTAATTAATAATTAAATTGTATAGATCTATCTTAACTTTCGAGCTACAAAGCATTGAGAGAGATCAAATTTACCGAGATGCAAACCTCTTTTAGAGTTAAAAGATATTTGATATCTCTAGAAGCTTATAGATCTATGATTAAGATGGATGTGAGTTGGTGTATAGTTAAAGTAAAATTCTAAAAGCTCTATTCCAAAATAGACACACACATCAACATAATAATTACAAGAACAAGCTTTTGAGAAGTGATCGGTTCAATTCTCCGGACAGGTGATCCCTTCAGAGGCATCTACCTGAGACAAAGTGGATGTAGCTATCACCAATTTCCAGGATCATGAACCACATAGAACAAAAAAAATAAAAAATAAAATTGAGTTACAAGAACAAAACTTTAGAAACAATTATAACGTAATGTTCAAAGTTAAAATATAGGAAAATGTCATTAAATCATTACATAATTATAATAATAAAACTTTGAAAACAATTGTTTTCGTAATCAACACATTATAGATGGTTTTCATTCTTTTCATTTATTGTCGAGTTTTATTAATGGTAAATTATAACAATCATCCTCAATGTTGAGATTGTATTAACTGTGATTTGATTATAAATATTTATTTATTTGCTAATATAAAATATAAAATAATTACTTTGCATAATTATGTTTCGATTATAGATATTGATTTATTTATTAATTTATTTTTTAAACCGAAAGTTTTTCTATGTTAAAGTAATTAAACAAAAATTTTTAGAGAGCTGAATTTAAGTTGTTTAATCTATAGAATTCTAATGCCTTAGGAATTGAATTCATTTACACATTAAAAAAATATTTTAAATAACAAAAACTCACAATCTTATTTGAAATCATATCACTAAATTCCAATGAAAAAAAAACATTTCTATAAATTAAATTATACCCCTCTATATATATTTTAATTCTAATAAATGATTATAATTGGCTACTTTCAAATATTTAAATTAATATGCATTTGGATTTGGCCATGTATTATAATTAGAATGTTCCATCGTGACTAGAATAATGTAGTCCAATTCCTCTTGAATATACATATATATGAAAATAGAGTATAATAACTATGCTTCCAAATTTTGTCATATATCCATATATATTATCAGAGTGTTCAATATTGACCAGATTATAGATTTGGGGCGATCTGCATTTTGTAAAATAGAGTATATAACTATGCTTCCAAATTTTGTTATATATACATATATATTAGCAGAGTGTTCAAGATTGACCAGATTATAGATTTGGGGCGATTTGCATTTTGTGTGGTGATATCTTCCAGATTCATCGCATTCATGTTTTTTGTAATGGACGTTTCGAACCAACCTCTGTGGTTCATCACCAGGATTTGATGAGTGAATAAGTCAGATATTACTGGGGTAATAAATAGAGGAGAGGGTTGGGATGAGAATGCACGAAGCCGAAATGTGATGAAACATATTTAGTTTAATTAATTGATTTTATTATTAACTTTTATCTTTATTGATGATTATTAGACCTTTTGATAATTGTATTTTTAGTTGTTGATTAAATGATTAAAGGAAAAATTAAATGTTATGACCTAATGTTATTAATGATTATCAACTAACTAATTGTTATCTGCATAACTAATTAGTTTTTGATGATTACAAGATTATTAATGCTTAATTTCTAATATTGACATTAATTTTTAATGTTGCAAACTTACAAATTTTTATTTTATAAATAAAACATGATTTTAATCTTATATGTATTACTAATTGAATTTTCTTTTTATTATTTTTCAAACCATAATAATTAGAACTTAATGTTATTAATGATAATTAATTTATCTAATTTTAATATTCTCCTATCTTATGGACATATATAATTTACATAATTGATAATTATTAAATTATTTTGTTAATAGTGTTGCTATTGCAATTTAAAAGAATTTAGTTTTAATATAATTTTTTTAAAGCTTGAAAGGGTAAAATTGATGCATTCTTGATTATGTTTGTTTATTATATTATTTTAATAATTTTTAGGGATTGGTGTATGTTAATATAAATTATTTAAAGATTGGTAGAGTAAAATTGATGCATTCTTGATTAGGTTGTTTATTCAAATATTATTATAATAATTTTTAGGGATTGGTGTTACCATTTAAAAGAATTTAATTCTTATATAAATTATTTAAAGATTGAAAGAGTAAAATTGATGCATTCTTGATTATGTTGTTTATTCAAATATTATTTTAATAATTTCTAGGGATTGGTGTTACAATTTAAAACAATTTAATTTTAATATAAATTATTTAAAGATTGAAAGAGTAAAATTGATGCATCCTTGATTATGTTGTTTATTCAAATATTATTTTAATAATTTCTACGGATTGGTGTTACAATTTAAAAGAATTTAATTTTAATATAAATTATTTAAAGATTGAAGGAGTAAAATTGATGCATCCTTAAATATGTTGTTTACTCAAATATTATTTTAATAATTTCTAGGGATTGGTGTTACAATTTAAAAGAATTTAATTTTAATATAAATTATTTAAAAATTGAAAGGTAAAATTGATGCATCCTTAAATATGTTGTTTATTCAAATATTATTTTAATAATTTCTAGGGATTGGTGTTACAATTTAAAAGAATTTAATTTTAATATAAATTATTTAAAAATTGAAAGGTAAAATTGATGCATCCTTAAATATGTTGTTTATTCAAATATTATTTTAATAATTTTTAGGGATTATTTGTTCTTTAACATTATATATATATATATATATATATATATATATATATATATATGAAAAATAGAGTATTGTCACTGTGCTCCCAAATTTTGTTATATATACATATATACATTATCAATGTTCATTATTGACCAGATTGTTCATTACCATTATTTTATGAATTTGCCTCCTCTATGGTCATACATGGTTAGAACATCTCACACCATTTTGACTTTGTGCCTGGCCTTTAAAGTACTATTTGCTCGGTTTTTTGGAATGGAAAAAAGGCAATATCTTATTATCATGGTTTAATAGAGAGTAGTTGGATTGTCAGTAAAATGTGAAAGAAAGAAAGAAAGAAATTATTTTAATGTCCACGAGGCTAAAGATAGCCTATGGGACAGATTGCTTCTTCATCTGCTTGATGTATTCGGCCCTTTTTCTGTGAAGCTTCAAAATAAATGCTCTGAGCTTCTCGACAAACCCCTTGCTAAATAGATTATCTCAAGAGCTACCTGCCAGCATATCTACATAATTTTCCCTGTTGTCTTTGAAGGCCTCACATTCTAAAATGAAATGTTTTTCTGTTTCCACTTTTCCAGAAGAACAAAAAATTCATACTCTTTCCTCCCACACTTCTTTTGGCCTTTTCCAGCAGCGTGTTTCACAATGGAGTTGATGAGAATTAGTCTGTAATTGAGCAATAAGAATTTTGGCTCTCTAAGAGATATTGGCTTCTTTGTATGCTTTTGGTTGATGACTATGAGTGGGATTAAACAGTTCAATATAGTACTTTTTCTTTCTTCCTAGCTCCTTATCCCAAGTACGCTTGTGGAACTTTTCCATAACAAAAGCTTTTATCTCTTTTATTTATGGGACACACGTCCAAGAAAATACCCCATTTACTAAACCATTTGTTATTTTGTTGCATCCAAGTTTTTTTCCTCTTACACAATCTATCACTAAAGACAACTTTAGACCACCTACCCTCTTCCATTTGCTGAATTTTTTTTAAGTACCTTATGACTCACACCATAGCAATTGCTTCAATAGGAGCAGCCTCTGTTTCACTTAACAAGATAGCATAAGGAACTACACTTTTAATCTTGAATTTGTTTGTAATCAAACGCTTCTAAATTTTCTCAATTTGTCTCCACTGCATGTCGGATGTACTGCTAGCCCATAGTTCACAACCATAGAGAATCATCAGAATCACTAGAAGCCCAAAAAGAGTTTGAGTGATTTTCTAGTTTCATGACTCTGCCTCTCTACACCTATTTTGAAAAGCATAAAATGCTTTCCAACCCCCAAAGTTCTTTTCTTTCTACAACCATTCCAACTTAGATTTTTGCGGAAGATATTTGTAATCTGCAGCTTCTTCCAAAATGTTGCCTTTAAAGTAGAACTTATGTTGGTTATGTTTTCTTTTTAGTGAAAATCACTACTTTCGTTTTGCTGATATTGACTTGCATCCCCACACTTCTACAAAAATGCTTAAGGGATAGTAAGTGCTCTTGCAAACCAAGAGTCGATTTAGCAATCAGAATAAGGTCATCTGCATACAAAAGAAGCCTTATAACAAACTTGCCCAAATAGATACCATCACCCCCTTGCGAATTTAATTGCCCAAACAGATACCATCACCCCCTTGTGAATTTACCCACTCCTCAAGCTTGTTGATTTATAAACTAAAAAGGGTAGGAGATAGTGGGCAACCTTGCTTGACCCCGATATCGCTTCTGAAACTTTCATAAATATCTGGTGAAGTTCTAATTTTGGCTTTTCCCTCTTCATACAACGTATGTACAAGTGCTCTCAAATGTTTAGGAACTCCAAGTTCCTCCATTATGTGGCAAAGCTTATCCCTAGGAACCAAGTCAAACGCTTTTCTTTTCTGAAATCAACAAAGCAACAAAAAAAACTTCTTCATTTTTCTCCCAAACTTTTGAGATATAAGTTAAAATTTATAAAAAGATAATAGTTGGATTTTATTGGATGATTGGTAAAGCTTTAAATTTTTAATAGATATTTATTGGTGTACGAAAACACAATTGCCAAACAAATATTTAAGGATAAAGTTTCTAGGAATTTTCAATGTAAAATGAATGTCAATCTATTTATTTGAGATTTCTGTATGAAATAGTGAGGTCAACATCCTCGGTTTTCACAAGACCTT
Organism: Pinus tabuliformis; assembly: GCA_031772625.1. Classification (NCBI taxonomy): domain Eukaryota; kingdom Viridiplantae; phylum Streptophyta; class Pinopsida; order Pinales; family Pinaceae; genus Pinus; species Pinus tabuliformis. Next base: position 53,992,742 of record CM062809.1, read on the forward strand.
CATTCTACAGAGCTACCAGCACAATTTTTTTATGCTAGTTTCTGTGATCCGATCATATCAGATCAAATCCAGAAAATATGAATAAAAAAGTGCAGAAAGCGTGGATGTACAACGAATATGGATCCATAGACGTCCTGTACTTTGGGCATTTCCCTGTGCCAAAGCCTGGGTTAGGCCAGCTTTTAGTTAAAGTCCGGGCCGCTGCTCTCAATCCTGCCGACTTTAAGTGGCGGGATGGCTTATTAAGAAACGTGCATTCCGAATTTCCGGTGGAGTAGTCTACCTAGGCGGTAGAATGGCCCGTTTTCCGTCACCGGCCGGAAAATCGTCCGGCTCCGGCCACCGGGAATGTCTCCGCCCTCCGCCACCCTCCCCTATCTCCGCCACCCTCCTTCTCCGCTTCTAGGTAGACTACTCCTCAGTCAATCAGCTGACATCGCCGGGACCCCTCTCCGTTACCGTCCGCTTAGCTCGCCTCCGTTACCGTCCGCCGCCTGCATTAATGTTATCGCGCTCAATTTCAATTTTGAACTACCGCCATACCCTCCCTCCCCTGCTTGCAGCACCTAGCAACCTGCATCTCAACATCCCCTGCTTCCACGCGCACACAGAACCACAGAAATCCCCAATTCACCGCACTGAGCATTTCCGGTGATCATCCTCAACTGTGGTCGAGCACCCTGTCCACCACCGAGCATCGACACAGCGAACTCCGCATCTTCAAGAATAGTGCGCTTTTCGGATGACCGGAATCTCCGAAAAGTCGCACTATAGCCTATTCCGTTTTCACTAGCAGAAGCAGCAAGGTGGTCAGTTTTCCACTACAGTACTGCAACTTCCTCATTTTTCCCACCTCCTCAAGCTTATCCTTCTGACTTCAGTTCCCATCCTGTGAATCCACCATCCAAACAGCTCGATGACGACAACCAAATTAGCCCAAGCATTGTTCTGATAATTATAATCCTGACAGTACATTTTTTCTCGCTTTAGTCTTCACGTTTTAATCAGATACTTGGCAAGAGCTCCCAATAGAGACTCCAACAGCTCAGGGGGCATAGGTGCAATCGAAGGGCAACTGCAGCAGCTGTTTCATCTCCATGACGCAGGGGTTGACCAGGCATTCATTGATGCATTACCAGTCTTTCTATACAAGGCTGTCAAGGGACTCAAAGAAGGTTCGGATTGTGCAATTTGTCTGCATGAGTTTCAAGCAGAATATAAGATACGTTTGCTTCCCAAGTGCAGCCATGCTTTTCATTTAGAATGCATTGAGACCTGGTTGTTATCTCATTCCACTTGCCCATTGTGTAGAGAAAGTCTGCTGCAGTATTTCTCAAATCTCCCCACTGCAGGTCCAGGCTTGAGATTTGAGTCAGGGGATGAAAATAGAGACAGAGAAGCTGAGGAACAATCCCATTTGCAGGACCATTTGGCGTTTTGTGGAGATATACAACAAGTGGGGATTAACCAGTTTCAATCTCAGGCCCCTCAAGGCCCAGAAGAGCCATGTAATCTTCAGGTGCAGGATAACAACGAAAGGGGGAAGGTTATGGTAATGCCTATAAAACTTGGCAAATTTAGGAATACCGTAGATAGTAGAAAGAGTGAAACAGGAAATGTTCCAGGAAGTAGCAGGGACGTTCGGAGATGATACGTAGTCATAGCGGTTGCCCCTTGTAGAAGGCAAACGGCCATTAGACTACTATTGACACCAGGGCATAGACATGCTTTCTCAGAATGCATACCACAATATGCAGAAATGAGCCACAACCAACTGACTCCTTCCCCGGACTTTGTCTCTGAGAGCAGAACATTAATCAAGGTCAATCAGTCGCATACATGGAGAGATGGAGATGCATTTGTGGATATAGATCTGGAAAGTGAGGGTCACAGGACGACTGAGGTAAACGAGAGAAACGTTGAGATCAGCAACAGTAACAGGTGGCGTAAAATGAATACAGGGGAACAACCAGGATCACTGGAGAAGTTGGGTCGTTCGAGGAGAGCTTTCTCTTTCAGATTAGGTGTATTAGGTGATGTCAAACCTAGGCAACCGGGGCCAATAGACGCTCAATGTCTGAGACAGAAGTATTTGCAGGATGGAAGGATGATGCCGGTCTTATAAGGGAGGCCAAGGCCAAGGCCAACTTGAATGTGTGTGAAGTTGTGAACCAATACCTGATAGGGAGAATTCCAGTACAGATTATACAACAAGCACCAGCGAGGTCACTGCATCTTTTGGGATGAGGACTATCAATTGGTTAGTGGGTAGACAAAAACGAGCAGTTCCTCCATCTGCATCTGCAACATGGTATGTGGCAGAACAAAAGTGATTTGTATTAAAAACGAACATGTTTTGTCATTTTACTTTTTATCACCAAAAAAAGTTTCCATTCCTGCAACTGTCTCTCTTCTTGAAAGCCTTACTCTCTGTCAAAGCACTATTTATTACATATACTGTACATCAAATTTTCTATTCCAGTTATCTGAAAAATATTAAATATCTTTGTAGCTAATGATTTTAAGAAATTTGTTATATTGCCTTGAAGCACTATTTTTTAAATATATCAATGTATCATACATCAAATTTTCTATTCCAGTTAGCTGAAAAATATTAAATATGTTTGTATGTAATGCTTTAACAATTTTGTTATATTGCGTTGACTTAGATACTAAGTAGTCAGCCATATCATAGCTATTGTCGATTATTGAAGTGTATGCTTTGGTTGTTTAAAACATCTGAAAGTTATCCTCTTGTTGACTGCATGTAAAATTTGTTTACAGCAGGCTGAGGGCAGTGGAACGAGTTATACAAAAACATATATAGTGAGTAACAACGAAAATCCAATTTTCATAATCGTGGTCATTTATTTTTATGCGGTTTTGTACATTATAACAAATCTGCAAGTAAATGATATTAGTTTTTGAATTTAAATGTATGTTACTGTTTGAATTAAAATGAAGCAGGTTGTTTTTCATCATATTAGTGTAAAAAATGATTTTGTAGGGTCGTTTTAAATGAATTTAAATGAATTTGGTAAAAAAGTTGAATGTTGATAAGTCAAGCTATTAAGTTTAGAAGGAGAAATATTTGTTCAATTTATATATGGAAACAAACAAATATTGTATCTCAATATAAGAGTTGGTCTAGTGATAGATTAAAAATGAGATGTCAAAGAAGACGATTTGTTAGATAAACTATTAGTCATTCATGTTTGGGTAAAGAAAAGGTAATAAACAAGTTGTGGCAAAAATAAAGATGAAACATTGTCATATGTATGAGCAAGTAAGATAGAAGCAATTAGTTTAGTATGAAGATTTGAGTTGCTTATGAAACTTGTTGAGTTTGCCAAAACAAAAATGTAGTTATATTAAAGATGTTTTAGAGCATCACCAAAAAGGAGTGTATTGTAGGTTGATAGAACTTTGAGACAAAGCACATCAAAGCTATAAATGTAGATGCGAATTTTTGTAATTCTTTGTCTCAAAGATCCTATAAAATACACAAGATCACTCTTGTTGCTACAACACGTCTTGGGCGTTCTCTTATTGTTGTTCTCAAGTTGTTCCTATTGACTTTAGGCAACAACTCTTTAAGGCTAAATTCATAATGACTTGAAATCTCTTTTTGAAGGAGTCACAATTCTTCTTTGATTTCCCTTTTCAACATCTTTGAATTCCTTTGTTCTAAAAGACAATACACCATTTCCCAAGTCCATATAATGCAAAATGCTTGCCAGTTTATGTTTCAAGAGTTGTAGCACATGACAGAGTACAAAAAATATTACATGTATTGAGGACTCTACACAGATCACACTTGAAAAGAGGTGGCCAATTTGATCTCTAGAAACCAAATCAGTAATCCATGCATCAAGTAGGGGGCAAGGGGTGTAATACCTAGTTCCACACTCAATCGATCTCCACTTGTATTGATGCTTTGGGCAAGCAAGGATGTAGGGGTGCGCTCTAGGCAAGCAGTGTGTTGCAGGGCATTCCGGTGGAGTTAGTATTGAACGCGGGATGCAGGGGAATTGAATTCAAATTGAGCGCGGCCCGAAGTTGGTGAGTTAATGGTGCGGCAATGAGTTAGGAGCATCGACGAGTTAATGCATGCAACTAGACGGTAATGGAGCAGGCGACGGATGGTAACAGAGAGGGGTTCGTCAATGTTAGCGAACTGACTGACAATGTGAACTTGGTGCTGGAATAGTGCACTTTTCGAATGACCAGAATCTCCGAAAAGTCACACTACAACCTACTCCTAATATTATGTACAGATATCAAGTTACAGTGTTTGATGGTAAAACGGTTAATTACCACGTAGTTTGTTTTTAGTTTAATCTTTATTTCATTATATAGTTTGTTTGTACTTTAATATTTATTTCATTATATAGAAGATATTATAAGTTTGAGTTGTGAAATATAATTATTTTGAATTATAAATTTGATTAATCGCTATGAAATTCTCTAAAGTTCACTGAACCTCAAAATTGTTCTTAAATTCACCAAATATCAACCATGATACAAATTATATATGTAATTTCCAAATACTCTCATCTCAAAATGGACTCTGTTTTTATGTTAATGCTAATCTATATTTGACATTAAATACGGTATTGACTTTTTACAGCGTCACTCGTTCATTTACGATTGAGATCAATGAACAAGTAGAACATTCTTTCAAAGTTTATGCTCTTCTAGACTTCTTTGAATGGTAGATTACATGGTGAAATCAATACAAGACCTGCCCTTGAATTTCAGAGGGCTTTTGGAGTTTTAAGAACTAGATCTGTTCATTCTTACGTCATGTATGGTGTTTTACTTTCTAATTCCTTGCCTCTTTTTGACTCTGTCCAACTCCATACAAACGAAACAAAAAATTGGCAGCTATTTCTTTGGCTCACAAATGCATGGCAGGGGTAGGTATGCATGTGGTACTTGCTTGAACTGTAGGCATAAGGAGAGATTTACATGAACCACAAGCAACAACACAACTTGCACTTGGTAAGCAGGCATTACTGTAAGATTTCAATTTTTTATTTTATTGGAGAATTGTTGCAAAGAAGAGAACGCCTTTTTTAGCATATCCACTAGCCTCTACACATTTTTGCCATTACAATGATTTAAGCTCATCTTTTGGTGTTAAAATTGGCAACTAGGGCCAAACTCAACATGGGCCATCTTATTTATGACAACTGATATTTTTCTTGGATTCCTGTCTCTAAGAAGTGTAGGATTGATCTAAAGATCATTTGATTTCGACATGTACAAATGAAGATATGAATTTATTTATATTATGGACAAATTGTTAAGGTCGGCCAACAAGCAAAACAGGGATTGAAACCCACCAAATCATCCTCAACGTTGCATATAAAAGGAGGAGACCTCAAGTCATTTTCAACATATTCTCATCTCACATCTCTCTCTCTCCTATTGTGATTGGGTACGCATATCTGGGCAGCTTTCTCTCACATGTGCGAAGGAAGAAAGATGAATTTCTGTTTCACTGCATTGACCAGTGTTGACCGAGTTGCTGGGAGGCTATTTGACTACGTTGACCTGTTTCGACTTCGGTTTGGGTGAGGTATATCTGTCCTAGCAGGCTACAAATTTGGGCACTCAAATCGAGGCAATCTGACCTCTCCTGTGACCAATGTTGACTGTCTTAGGGCTGGCCGTAGAGTTGACTTTCGTTGACCAATTTTGACTAGACTATTTCAGACTGTTTTGGGATGATTAGACTTGTTGTTGGACGTCAAAGTTGACTGGGTTTGAACGAGTTGAATAGAGGAAAAATTCTTCCCTATTTGACCAACGTTGACTTTTCTAGTTAGGGTTTTTTTTGCTATCATAAATTATCAGATTTGTAAATTGTACTATCTCTCTATGTTGAACTATTGAAAAATATAAGAAGAATTGATCAAGGGTTTCCCCACATTGGGGTTTGTCCCTAGCTGGTGCCACATCTTGTGTCCTCTTGTCTTGGCTTGTCTTCTACTATTTATGTTTATGTTCTATCTGCATTTGAATATCATTTTGATGTGATTAGGCTAATAAAGAAATTGAAGTAAAATTGCTCTTAAGCATTGAACATACCATTGTTACCTAAAATTAACATGGTATTAGCGTTGAGGTGAAGACAAAGCCCAAGCAAGAGTGAAAGAGAAATCACCAAAGACAGTTGGACATGGACAAACGGCTCAATGGGTTCCTCATCCCACTTCCTGGCTGAAGACAAGCTCTATGAAAAATTTAACTATCATGGATGGAAGATGTATCTTGATTTGACCTTGGAAGAACAAGAAGTGTTGGATTATGTGAGGGTAAAATTCCTGAGCCTCCTTCAAATGCATCGGCTGCTGCGAATACCAAGTACAATAGGGCTAAATTCAAAGAAAAGAAGATGATCATATATTCCATTGACAAGCGTTTGGTGGCCTACATCTCTGATTTGAAGATCTCCAAGGAGATTTATGACAAGGTGATCAACATGTTCAGGGTTAGTGATTCTAATCAAGTTTTATTTCTCAAAAATAAGTTGAAGGATATTAAGAAGGGCAAGGATGAGGATATTCAATCCTACTCCTTAAGGATCACTAAGATCAAGAATGATCTACTTTCGATTGGAGAAGTCATTTCTGACAGGGACTTACTATCACTACCCTTGGAGGACTCCCACCCGAGTGGTATATATTTAGAACCACTATTATCAATAATGATCGAATTCGAGGGTTTGAAGAATTGATGTCAAGATGCATTCAAGAAGAAACAAGAATGGTGGAGCAAGAAATGTCTTCTAATAGAAGCGACCCCACTGCATTCTCCGCTCATGCCAAAAGGAGAAATAGTACAGGGTCTAAAGGTCATTTCAATGGAAAACCTGGATCTAAGGGATGAAGGAACGACAAGTGCTTTGTTTGCAATAGTTTGGCCACTATGCAAGGGAGTGTCCAAATAGAAAGGACACATCACATGATGATGATCACAATCATTCTAGGGGCAACTTCAATCACAACGATCAAAGGAATGGCAGGTACAATGGCAAAGGAAAAAGGAATGTGGGACATCAAGGAAATGGTCGACCCTCCAACAAAGTAAGGAAATCCAAGTATGAAGAATTAAATGTTGTTAACAATAAGCAAAAGGAGTATTATCTTATATGGGCCCTCTCCACTACCTCTCCACCGGACACTTTAGGGAATTGGCTAATTGATAGTGGTGCCTCAAGGCACTTCACTGGATACAAGGAAGGTCTCTCTAATCTGATAGAGGAGACAAAATTGGAGATTATCCTTGGAGACGATGCCACCTATCCCGTGAAGGGAGTAGAAAATGTTACCCTTCAATTGAATCAAGGTAACACTATTCATTTACAAGAAGTACTATATGTACTTCATCTCAAGAAGAACTTGGTGTCTATTTCGACAATGGAAGACAAAGGATACAAGGTGGCATTCATCAATGGAAAGGTACGTGTTTGCAAAAGAAATTTTAAAGATGCTTTTACTCTTTGCATCAGGGTTGACACTTTGTATCAAGTTGGAGGAAGTCCATTGGGAGTTATGTCTTGCGACACATCTCTACAATCTGAACTATGGCACCAGAGGTTTTCCCATCTTCATTATAAGGCTCTACCTAATGTGAGACGGATGGTCACAGGTATGCCCAAGTTCAAAGTAAAGCACACAGGTGTATGTCCGGGATGTACCAAAGGAAAACTTACAAGGGGACCATTCCCCTCAAGTAATAACAAGACCGAAAGATATATTGCAATTGATCGACTCTGACATATCTGGTATGATGTCTGTAAACTCTTTGGGATGGTACTTATATTATCTCACTTTTATGGATGATTATTCTTGCAAGACCTGGATCTACTTCTTGATAAAGAAGGATGAAGTGTTCACCTGGTTCCGTCACTTCAAAGCCATGATCAAAACCAATCCGAGAAGAAAATTAAGATATTGAGGACTGATAATGGGATTGAGTACGAATCAAATGAATTCCATGATTATTGCAGAGAAGTTGGCATTAAGAGGGAGACTACAACACCATACACTCCTGAGCAGAATGGTGTAACTGAAAGGAAGAATCGTATTATTGTAGAAGTTGTTCCTGCCATGCTTCATGATCAAGCGCTTTCAAAGTTCCTATGGGTTGAAGCTGCAAATATCGCCGTGTATGTTCAAAACCAATGCCCTCATTAAGCATTGGACTCCAAGACTCTCGAAGAAGTGTTCATTGGTAAGAAACCTGATGTCTCTCATTTTAGAATTTTTGGAAGTCCCATATATTTTCATGTGTTGAAAGAGAAAAGAAGCAAATTGGGTGCATCAGGGAAGAAATGAATCTTTTTGGGCTATAGTGAAAATTATAAGGGTTATATAATTTATGTGGCTGGTCAAAGGGAAGTTGAGATAAGTCATGATGTCACCTTCGACGAAGATATGGCCCTCAGCAAGATTAGCAACCTTCCTATCCCAAGGAAGGACAAGGAAGCTAACACCGGAAAACAGGGTGCAAAAGAAAATGAAACAATGCCGAATGTTGATGAACCTATGGATCCTATTGATCCTCCTCCTCAAGAGCCCTCCTACTCCAAGAGGAGACCCTCATGGCTTAGGGAGACTCTCGAAGATGTCGAGATACATATTTAACCAAGGGGGACTTTTCGTGAAAGCAAGAAGCCTAACAGGTATCAAGGATACTTGACCATCATTAGCACTATCATTCAAAATGAGCCTTCATCATTCGAAGAAGTCATGAAGCATCAAGTATGGAAGGATGCTATGAATGAAGAATATGAGTCAATTATGAAGAATGATGTTTGGGATGTGGTTCCTAGAGCCTAGGACAAATCGGTTGTCACCTCTAAGTGGCTCTACAAAATCAAGCATGGAGCTGATGGAAGTGCAAAAAAGTTTAAGGCTTGCTTTCTTGCTCGAGGCTTCTCTCAAAAGGAAAGTGTAGATTACGATGAGATATTTGCACCTATTGCTCAATACACCACCATCCACTTGATCATAGCCCTTGCTGCCTCACAAGGATGGAACCTACATCAGATGGATGTCAAGACCGCTTTCTTGCATGGTTCGATCAAAGAGGAAGTCTATGTGGAACAACTTGAGGGGTTTGAGGTTCATGACATGGAATCTCATGTATGCAGGTTTAAGAAAGCTCTTTATGGCTGAAGCAAGCACCCCGATCTTGGTATGAGAGGATTGATAGCTATCTGATGAAGCTGAGATTCACCAGAAGTGAATTCGATCTGAACCTTTACTTTAAGGTTGAAAATGATAAACCTTTCATACTGGTACTTTATGTGGACGACCTCTTTTTGATAGGTGCGGACCCTCTCATTCACAAATGTAAGAGGGAGTTGGCTTCTGAATTTGAGATGAAGGACCTAGAACTGATGCACTACTTCCTAGGGTTGGAGGTCTGGCAAAAGCTAGGAGAAATTTTCCTATCTCAAGGAAAATATGTTGTGAAGATATTGGAAAGATTTGGGATGGTGGACTGTAAGCCTGTGACTACCCTAATGGAACTTAACTTTAAGAAATTATGTGGTAGTATTTCTGGACCTCAATTGGGAAATTCTTCTGAGTATCATCAACTCATAGGAGCACTGATGTTCATGGTGAACCCCCGTCCAGACATATGTTTTGCAGTTAACACGTTGAACCAATATATGGTTGAGCCTCATCATATACATTGTATTGGTGCCAAGAATCTTTTGAGTTATCTTCGGGGAACAATCACTCATGGACTGAGATACACTGCTGGAGATGTGAGGCTACATGGTTATTCTGATGCTGATTGGGCTGGCAGTGTGGTGGATCGCAAGAGCACTTCTGGATGCTATTTTTCTTTTGGTTCTGCTTCGATATCCTGGATGAGCAGGAAGTAGAAATCGGTTGCCTTGAGCACCCCTGAGGCCGAATACATAGCTGCTAGTATGGCCTCCTGTGAAGCTGTATGGTTGAGGAATCTCTTTAGTGAGATGTTTGGACATGTGTTGGATACCATCGTGATCCTCTGTGACAACCAAAGTGGGATCTGATTATCAGAGAATCTCATGTTTCATGATCGCTCCAAGCACATAGATATCAGGTACCACTTTATCCGGGATATGGTACAACGAGAAGAAATAAGGCTCCATCACATTGGGATTAATGAGCAGGTCGCCAATATTCTGACAAAGCCCCTAGGGAAGGTCAAGTTCTTGGCCTTCGGAGAACGACTTGGAGTCATGAAGAAACCCTCTTGTGAGGGTCCTGTATGATATGGACATTGAGCTCTGGGAGCTCCAGGGGGCTTGAGGTACTTCTTGGAGCAATGAGCAACAATAGGGTGAGTGGTTCAACCTTCCCCTAGTGGTTTGTTGTGTACAGGGTGAGTGGTTTAGCCTTCCCCTAGTGGTTTGTTGTGTACAGGGTGAGCGGTTTAGACTTCCCTTGTGATACCCTTGGCAACATGTAGGCAGGATGAGTGGTTCATTCTTCTCCTGCTGAGACATCCTACCCATGCAGTCTGGGACTCATGGGAAGTACCTCTCATCTGGCCAATGAGTAGGGAAATGAGGATAGGGACCATAGTACTACCGATGGATGCATCGTGTACTACCATACTCCCTATGATAGGATGACAGATATTGATCAGGGATCAATTGGAACTAACTTCGGGTCAGTAAGAGTGGTATGACACACTCTCTTTTGATTGGAACTGACTTTGGGTCAGTAAGAGTGGTATGAGGCACTCTCTTTTATCTAGGACTGACTTCGGGTCAGTAGAGAATGGTATGATACATTCTTGGTCACTTCTTGTTCTTCATAGTTCAACAGAGCAGAGCAGAGCAATGCAAAGTAGTGCATTGATGGCAGAGATAGTATAGATTGGCAGATGGATTAGCAAATGGAGTTCTCCATAGTTGAGAGGGAGTGTTAAAATTGGAAACTAGGGCCAAACTCCACATGGGTCATCTTATTTATGACAACTGATATTTTTCTTGGATTCCTCTCTTCGAGAGGTGTAGGATTGATCTAAAGATCATTCGATTCCGACATGTACAAATGAAGATATGAATTTATTTATATTATGGACAAATTGTCAAGGTCGACCAGCAAGCCAAACAGGCATTCAAACCCCCCAAATCATCCTCAATGTTGCATATAAAAGGAGGAGACTTCAATTCATTTTCACCATCATCTCATCTCACATCTCTCTCGCTCCTCTTGTGATTGGGTACACATATCTGTGCAACTTTCTCTCACACGTGCGAATGACAAATTTCTGTTTGACTGCGTTGACCAGCGTTCACCGAGTTGCAGGAAGGTTTTTTTGACTGCGTTGACCTCAAGCATTGATATGCTTTGACTTCGGTTTGGGTGAGGTATATCTGTCCTAGCAGGCCATAGATCTGGGCACTCAAATCAAGGCGGTCTGACCTCTCCTTTGATTAGCGTTGATTGTCCTAGGGTTGGCCGTAGAGTTGACTTTCGTTGACCAGTTTTCACTGGACTATTTCGGACTGTTTTGGGCTGATTAGACTTGCTGTTGGAGGCCGAAGTTGACTGGGTTTGACCAAGTTGAATAGAGGAAGAATTATGCCCTGTTTGACCAACGTTGAATTTTTTGGTTAGGGCTTTTTGCTGCTGTCATAAATTATCAGATTTGTAAATTGTACTATCTCTCTCTACTAAACTATTGAAGAATATAAGAAGAATTAATCAAGAGTTTCCCCACATTGGGGTTTGTTCCTGGCTGGTGCCACATCTAGTGTCCTCTTGTCTTGGCTTGTCTTCTACTGTTTATGGTTATGTTCTATATGCATTTTACTATCATGTTGATGTGATTGGGCTAATAAAGAAATTGAAGTAAAAATTGTTTTTAAGCATAGAACATACCATTGTTACCTAAAATTAACATTTGGGGATTACTAATGCTCAGTAAAAATGATCTGAGCATAAGCTGGTACGAGAAGATTTAAGCTCATATTTTGGGGATTACTAATGCTCAGTAAAGCTGATTTGAGCATAAGCTGATACGAGAAGGATTTAAGCTCATATTTTGGGGATTCCTAATGCTCAGTAAAAATGATTTGATCATAAGCTGGTACGAGAAGGATTTAAGCTCATCTTTTGGGGATTACTAATGCTCAGTAAAAATGATTTGAGCGTAAGCTGGTACGAGAAGGAAGCTCATTTGTTGTCATTCTTGCTATTGCCTTTGGTTTATGGTTCTTGTTATCAACCCTAAATCAACTTTATGTTTTCTTCTAATGTTCTTGGGAATATTTGGAATTCTATTAAATTCAGTTTGGTTTATATTGGGAAAACAATTGCATCAAATGATATTGCTTTTTAAAGGCAGGAAATATGGATATATGGAGTAGACATAAAATGTTCATGCCATATTTACTATGACTTTCACATATACCAATCAAACTATTTGACAATTTCCATAACTAAATGTGCGAATGTTAGGGTTTTGTTTATTATAATGTTGCCTTTGACTTATCTCCTGCAAGAAGTTGACTGCAGTTAATTGTGTCGGTGGATCATAGGAGCTTGTTTACATTCTCTTTGTATGAATTCCATAAGGGTATATCGTCATCAACCGTTCAGGTACCATTGCGTCATGATTGATGTTGAAAACCAATAAATCCTTTGTGGTGAGCTTTTGATGGTAAGTAACTTCAATCATTTTTCTATTACAACTGGGAAAACATATGGCATAAATTGCATAGAGTAGTATGAGATAGGTATTTGGGCAAGAATTTGATTAGGAAAAGTATTGTGCAACACACCTGTGTAATGACTAGGAGATTGAGGGTGAGATTAAAGAGGGAACTATGGAAGGAGTTTTGTGGCCATGTCTCAATTGCGTATCAATCATGTGAGGATGGTATGCAATTAAGCAATTTACATAGTTTTACATTTCATTATTGATAGAAGAGAGAAACTAGTGGTAGACACCTAGTATTCAAGGATCATGATATCATCACACATGTCAAATGAATGGAAAATGATATATGACAAACAAACATGGTGAAGGTTGGTATGTACTAGGGCTGATGACAATTCAACTTAGCATTTTATTTGAAAATTCAATTTTGAATGGATTGATGGATGAAGATATTAATTAAATTCATTAGTTAGTGGGTTTGGTTTAGATATTGTCAGTATTCCATGGGGATGTGCCCATACCATGGAACTTTTATTTAGTCTTCATCATCTGGATGGCTACGTCCATGCCGTGGATTCATGTCTTGATCTCAGATATGTATATGCATATGCATCCTTGATTTTAAGGTCTCCTGATAGTGCGTGTCCTCGACCTTGTCGAGAGCTCGTAAAACATTTCAGCCATCACTCCTCGTTCATATTTCATACTTTAGGGGCATCTATTACACAGTATTTTGTCACGCCTCCTGCACTTCCTTGTGACATACCCTGAAGTGCCCGAAACATGATCATTATATAGTATACTCATCAATGTATACAACTCAGATCCCTCCTTTAACTTTTTTTGGAAAATATCTGGAGCTTTCCCCAAATAAATGGCTCATGAAACCCTAAATTGAGAATCATCGCCTTATGAAGCTCAAAACCGCGATGATTGCCTATTGCACCTTGTTAAGCCAGCGATGGCATCAATTTATTCTCTCTCATACTCGTGGTGGTCTAAAAAAGGAAGTTTTCCCAAAGAGGATGAGAAGCTTCGTGATCTAGAAGCTTCCAGAGCGGCGAGCTGGAGGTGGTTTCGCATAGATGAGATCGAATCTGCCTATTTTGACTTCTTGGTCTCATCCCTATGAGCTACCTTAAGATGTGGGCCTAATCCTATCTTTGGATGAGGCCTAACTCCCTCTCCCAGCCTATAAATTTCCCATCTACCATTCCCAAATGGTTGATCTATGTCCATTTGCACCCCTATGCTAAGCTTGTGCTTAGAGGTTATTCATTAGACTTGGAGAAGGAGTGTTGGAGAGTTTCTTGGCTTGGAATTGGATTACCATTCAAGGAGAGCCTTTAAACATCAAGGTTATGGTTGTAAGCTTCCCCTTTACTCTTTAAATAATAATACAACTGTTGGTTCATTTTACCAAAATATATATGTTCATGTATGTATTGGTTTGGCATTCCTTGATCAGTTAAATAGATTATTATTGGATTTGCTATTGGTTTTGGCATGCTTTGTTGTCTCTTGGTTGTTTGTGCAGGTGTATAAGTGCTGAAAGATGCAGGAACAAGACCTTGACACAAGCAGTTCGAGGATCTCAACAAAGGAAATCGGATTAGCATCATAGCAAAGTAGGCCTTCTCTCTTGTTCTATTTTTCAATCATAATCTAGGAAGATGTCTAGTTGATTTTCCCTTCAGTTGCTAGACCCACTCATTGGGCTAGAGGGATCGTCTTTGTCTGCAGAGAGGATTAACCTTGTCAAAAAAGTGGCAAATCCATTGGAAAGCCTATGACCCTTTCCTTCCTCTCCTTCACCCTGATCTTTTGATTAGTTTGACCAACCGTCGATTTGTTGGCTTGTCTGCATCAGTCTAGGTTTTTACCATCACTGATTACTGCTTTAGAGTACTAATTTTGGATTGTTTCTTGGAATATTTTTAGTTTTTTCCCATATTCCTCGCCCATCAGGGATTTAGCCTTTACAGTCACGATGGCATCACGATTTTTACCTTTACAGTCTCGATGATCGCAGTTTTTACCTTTATAATCACGATAAAAAAAAATTCTTCATTTTTTGGTCATGTTGAAATCATCACTACTTTTTCTATACAAAGTAGTGATGCCATCGCGGGTTTGCCTGTGCAAAGTTGTGATAATCGAGGGTTTGGGTATGTAAAGTAGTGATGATCCTTGAATATGAGAATTTTTAAGATTTCTTCCTCAGAATCCAGTGTGTCTTGGCCCCTAATGTCTTTTCCCATCTTGTATGCTTGGATTTGTCAATGTTTTGATTGATTGCCTTGATTAATTTGCAAAATTTGTCTCGTTGGCTTCGAAGTGAAATCTAACTAAATTCTAGGGTTTCTAGTCATTCGTCTTCATTTTCTGCTCGTTGGTGTCATTGAGATGTTTATTTTGCTGATTGATTAAGTGTTGTTTTCTATAGAAATCATTGAAAACATCGTTTTGCATATGTTTTAGCTTGTATTTCGAAATTTACTTTTTGTGGAAATACATTAGATTAGTTGCATTGAAAAGTTATTTTTTGAGATTCATCATTGAGAATAGATTACATTTTTTTAGTGATTGAAAGCTAAAAACTATATTAGGTGCATCAAATCATTTAAAAAAAAAGAAAAACTTAATTCATATAAGTGAATCTTTGTAAAGTAAAACCATTTTTCTTTCAAAAAAGTTGCATTTAGGATAGTGAAAAGTGAAAATCATTTTTACTTTTGGCATTTCATTTAGTGAAATGAAAGATTATATTTAGTTTTCACATTTTGCATTTGGCAGACGAAAGTGAAAGTTAGTGGAAGGCATTTTGCGTGATGCATTATTGATTGAAATTTCTTCCTTTGGATAGTCTAGCATTCATAGAAGCGAAAGTTTTATTTTTCTCATATAGTTGCATCAGAGGTGTTTAGGTGACATCGTTAAGCCCTTGAAATCGAAACATAATTTCAAGCTTAACTTTAAAATATACTTATTAATCTAAGGATAATTTGAAACATTAACGTTCATATTTGGTGGTATAGGTTAGAGATGTGTTCCGACGTCTTTAAAACTTAGCAGTTGTCGTTCACTTTGACATTAGACAGCGCTAGCACGGACTTGTACTCCTCATACCATTGCATATATAAAGGGAGACTCCCCGAGGTTGCAATCCTTTATCCATAGGAAGCCGAGTTTGTTGCCCTGTAAACATGATACACCAAACACAACATTCGGGGAGATTGCCTGCATGTACGTCAAGTCCTTGGTCAATTTATTGGCTAAGGTGTATATTGCAATTCACGGTTACTTGGTACTCCTTTTACCTAGATTCATTGGAGCAGTCATTTGATCTTTTCTGACTCTTTAAATTTGAAGAGATCATCGAGCACTTGTCCTTCCAAGCTTGTTCTATCAAAGAAAGCGACTAGAGTCACCTTTTCATCCTTTTCTCAACTCTTAAACATGAAAAGGAAAAGTTTTTGTTTCAAATTCTAAAATTAATTGACTGCGAACAACATCCTTCCTGTGGAAATACTCCTTAGTATATCTTAGGTTGATACCAATGGCAACATTTCTTGAGTCTAGTAGTCAAGAAAACCCCTTTGATTGGAATCCTAGTCCTTTTCCTTCTTTTGGAAATACTAGTGCTCCTTATATGCCGACATTGTCCCTTCCTAGATTGACCATTGGTCTACTAGTTTGGTTATTTTTGACCTCAGTGTTTCCGAGTGTTCGAACTTCTTTTCAACCAAGTTGTCCTCCACTTGAACAACATCAACCTCATGTTGATCCTAAAGTTGACTCCTTCCCTTCTTCGCCTATTTCTTCACCTCATTCTTCCTCTTCGCCTGGTGAAAGTATAGATTCTAGTAACCAAGAAGCTAAGAAGAAGAAGAAGAAGTAAGATAAGCAAGGGGGAAACCAAGCAGCCATTGCTACAGATGCAACCGATGAAGAAAAATCTTCCAACCAACCTCAAAAAGTAAAATTCCCTTGCATGTTATGTAAGGTTGACCACCTTCTTTGGAATTGTCTTAGTATTCCCAAAGTCTTAGAAGTGTGGTCCACATGTTCACATCGAACTTTATCATCAGCCTCTGGTGATCATGCTGGTGATAAATCTTCAACTAGTAGTAATTAAGCTCATGGGAAAAAGGGAATAGTTAAATTTCCTTGTAAGTTGTGTGAAGGTAATCATCCCATTCACCTTTGTCATTTTATGGATGAAGCTTCCAAAGAGTTGGAAAACCTTTCTTCTTCCCATCCTCATCTTCCGGTTGGTTATCGAAATCTTTCCCCTAATCCTTCACTAGTTGATCGAGTGTTTGATCGAAAGTCATCTTTGGTCAATCCCACTCTCTCTAAAAGTGAGTCTCATGAGTCTGTTCTTAACCAACCATTGGTTGAGAAAATAGTAGACCTAGCTCCACCTTCAGTTAACTGTAACTTTCCGGTAGAGAGTGAACCTCGTAGTACTCAGGTTCTTCTGGTTTCTTCAGTTTCGAATGAACTGGAGGGAAATCCTCCCGTTCTCGAGATGCATGAGAGAATTTCTCCTGTTCCCATCAAGGAAGGGGTAGTTCTCACGTTCCTACGACACCCCCTCTGAGTAGTTTAGTCACTTCTTCTGATTAGATTCGACTGGTAGGATATCACCTTCTGTCTTATGTTCCTTTCCAGATTACAGTACATGCTTATCATATGGTCGTACCTAGCACAGTGATAGACAAGGATTCATCTGTTAGCATCCTGTCCTCAACTGCTTGGCCAGCTTTAGGTTCTCCTCAGCTTGTCCCCGTCACCCAGAATCTGTTAGCTTTTAACAGAGGAACCATTCAACCATTAGGGATCCTTCCTAAGTTACCTATTACTTTGGGAGGAAATATTGTCTATATAAACGTGATGGTTGTCCAAGGGCCTTTAGATTTTAATCTACTCGTCGACCGTGTCTATTTTTACATCATGGGATCTCTTGTTTCCTCTCTCTTTCGAGTAATGTGTTTCCCACATGAAGGAAACATTGTGACCATTGATCAGCTTACATTCATTGGTCCTGAATCAACTGTCGCTCAACCATCATCCCTAAATGGTTCTTATGTGCAAGCAGTCTCACCCCCACCACAGGTTAATTACGTGGCCACTTGTTCCATGCCCACATCTACTAATGATCTAGTAGGTGATGTAGTACACCATGTACTGGGGGCATTGGATCCTGATTTTTCATTTGGATCCATGGACATGTATCCCTTCCAAAGTGTTGTTTTCCCATCTGATGAGAACCTCTTGGAAGCCATGCCTCTTTTGGTATGTGATCAAAGGGATGTGGAGAAGAGTTCCTTGTCTTGTGTCAAGCTTGTTAAAAAATGAAACAAGGACCATGGAGTAAAGATCTTGTCTTGTGTCAAGCTCTTTAAAAAATGAAACAAGGGATGTGGAGCAGAGTTCCTTGTCTTGTGTCAAGCTCGTTAAAAAATGAAACAAGGACCATGGAGTAGAGTTCCTTGTCTTGTGTCAAGCTCCTTAAAAAATGAAGCAAGGGGTATGGAGCAGAGTTCCTTGTCTTGTGTCAAGCTCATTAAAAAATGAAACAAGGACCATGGAGTAGAGTTCTCTGTCTTGTGTCAAGCTCCTTAAAAAATGAAGCTAGGGGTATGGAGCAGAGTTCCTTGTCTTGTGTCAAGCTCGTTAAAAAATGAAATAAGGACCATGAGGATAGTTTTCTTACTATGTCAACCTCGTTAAAAAATGAAATAGGTCCCCATGAGGATGGTTCTTTTACTATACCAACCTTGTTAAAAAATGAAATAGGTTATGAGCATGGTTCTTTTCCTGTGTCACGCTCATTAAAAAATGAAATGAATCCCCTTCCAATTTGAGTCTTTGATTAGATCTCATAAAATCCCAGTCAAGTCTTTCACTTGATCTCGTAAGTGAACCTTCATTCCATCCACTTAGGTGAATGAAATGAGCTTGGGGGACATGTACCTTGATTGAGTCATTATGATGGGGGCATGCAAAATTATCTCAAGCATAGTTTATCTTTGTTTCCAACTTGTGTAAAAATGAAACCAAAACCAAGCATAGTTTATCTTTGTTTCAAGCTTGTGTAAAAATGAAACCAAATCCAAGGATAGTTTCCCATGTTCCAAGCTTGTGTAAAAATGAAACCATTCCCACTTTGACTCTCGTGATTTCCGTTTTTATTAGCAGATTTTTTTCCATATGAGCCTTGGTTTGTTCATTTCATCGTCACCATCTCTTTGGCCGATCATTCCCTTTCACTTGGTTGTTTTACCCTTGCCTGAGGAACATCTGCGATGAGTGGTATTACTAGCCAACCTCTTGAAATTTACATGTTTTGAGCAGTTCCATCATTACCGGAACCAGTTGATATCCTTTTATACCACTCGTTCCTCTAGGTGGAGTCCCCTTTCAGCGCTTTTCAAACTCCAAAAATATGAAAAAATTGTCGATTACTTGTCATTTTGAACTCAATAAAGTAAATGAATCAATGTCACCTCAGTATACGTTTATCCCTTTTTCGGGTTGAGATTGATTACTTATGAAAAAGGTACACATTGATCGACACGATCAAGAGGTTCTCTCAGATATTGTTTTCTACCTTTTCGGATCCGAGGGGAAAATTATGAAAAGGGACATGATGGAGTTTTTCTTTTTCATCTCTTTTTCAATCTCTCTAAATATGAAAAAGATACCGAGTTATTCTTACATCAGACTCGTTAAAATTTTAAGACGAAAGACTCGTCACATGAGACTGAGATTCTCCTTCCTAGGGCTCGTAAAACTTACTAGGATGGATTCATCCGAAGGATGAACTTATATGACAAGCATATCCTCTTCAAGCTTGTGTAAAAATAAAGAGGTACTCGCTAGAAATAGTGGGGGAAAAATGAAGATGAAACATCCTTTGTATTGGTAGCATGTTGCTCTTGAACATGACACTTATCTTCTCTCGTGTCTGGTTTGGGATATCCTTGCTCAATCACTTGTCCTTCCGGGTTTGGGTGATCCATTTTGCCTCTCATTTGACTATTCCATCTTGTCATTGTGACCTTTAGTCCTACGTCGAGTCAGATGCTGCCACACTCCAGAGTCGTGTCGCCAATATGTTCAAGAAAGTCCAATCTGCAGTTATTTACCTATACACTGTTTGAGTCATTTTTACAGTCTTGAAACTTATTCCACTTTGTTCCTCGTTTCATGTCGATGATGGGGGAATCATTATGACCCTCCTTCGACGGGTCACTTCCTGTCGACTTCAGCTCATTATCTAGGAAGATGACTTAGAAATTCCCTTTCAGTACCTTCGAGCTTTCATGCCTTAATGGCGATTTCTTCGCATCCGATGATAAGTTTTCACTATTGGCCTTTGATTGGGTGATTCCACGAGTGTTCGACCTCAAATTCATAATCACATTCACAGATTGTATTGTTGTACCTTGAGAGCCACTGCCATTATTGGTGGTTTCTCTCGTACTTGTTAACGGTTCACATCATTAACTAGTAATCAGGTGGTTTTATAGCATGTTCGACTTCAACACATTTATTCGCATGCTGGGATTCGTATGTTGATCGGATCAGGATGGAGCGCAAGACCCTGAGTCTCATCTGTTATGGCTCAGGCTGCATGGAGTTTTATGTTATTCATGATTGTACACATGTTTCTACTATACGGATGGTTGTGACCATACCGTGAGACTTTATATTCATGATGATCCTCGTTATCTGGATGGCTGCACCCATACCATGGATCTTTTATTTAGTCTTCATCATCTGGATGGATGTGTCCATGCCATGGATTAATGTCTTGATCTTAGATATGTATATGTATATATGTCCTTGACTTGCAGGTCTCCTGACAGTGCGTGTCCTTGTCCTTTCCGAGAGCTCGTAAAGCATTGCAGCCATCACTCCTCGTTCTCCCTTCATACTTTAGGAGGCATTTGTTACACAATATTTTGTCATGCCTCCTGCACTTCCCTGTGACATACCCTAAAGTGCTTGAAACATGATCATTATACAGTATACTCATCAATGTATACAACTCAGATCCCTCCTTTAACTTTGCTTGGAAAATATCTGGAGCTTGCCCTAAAGAAATGGCTCATGAAACCCTAAATTGAGAATCATTGCCCTCATGAAGCTCAAAACTGCGATGATCACCCGTTTCACCTTGTTAAGCCAGTGATTGCATCACTCTCTTCTCTCTCATACCCGCGATTGTCTCAAAAAGGAAATTTTCCCAAAGAGGTTGAGAAGCTTTGTGATCTAGAAACTTCCAGAGCATCGAACTGGAGGTGGTTTCGCATAGATGAGGTCAAATCCTCCTATTTTGACCTCTTGGTCTCATACCTATGAGATACCTCCTTAAGATGTGGGCCTAATATTATCTTTGGAGGAGGCCTAACTCCCTCTCCCAACCTATAAATTTCCCCTCTACCATTCCCAAACGATTGATCTATGTTGATTTGCACCCCTATGTTGAGCTTGTGCTTAGAGGTTATTCATTAGACTTGGAGGAGTGTTAGAGTGTTTCTTGGCTTGGACTAGATTAACACTCAAGGAGAGCCTTTCAACATCAAGGATATGGTTGTAAGCTTCCTCTTTACTCTTTAAATAATAATACAACTGCCGGTTCATTTTCCCAAATTGTATATGTTCATGTATGTATTTGTTTGGCATTCCTTGATCAACCAAATAGATTATTATTGGATTTTCTATTGTTTTTGGCATGATTTTTTTGTCTCTTGGTTGTTTGTGTAGGTGTATAAGCGCTAAAAGAAGCAGGAACAAGACCTTGACAAAAGAAGTTTGAGGATCTCAACAAAGGAAATTGGATTAGCATCAGAGCAAGGTAGGCCTTCTCTCTTTTTCTATTTTTCAATCATAATCTAGGAAGATGTCTAGTTGATTGTCCCTTCAGTTGCTAGACCCACTCATTGGGCTAGAGGGATCGTCTTTGTTCGCAGAGAGGATTAACCTTGTCAACATTGTGCCAAATCCTGGTTTAGGCCAGCTTTTAGTTCAAGTCCGGGTCACTGCTCTCAATCCTATCGACTTTAAGAGACGAGAAAGCTTATTAAGAAACACAAATTCCGATTTTCCAGTATTCAAATTGAATAATTAACCTTTATTTTTCATACATAAGCCCCTTTACCCCCATTTCCATGTATCTAATCTTTATTTATTGTTTATTTGTTTGTGTTTTGCAGGTTGTGTCAGGCTGTGATATGTCATGAGTGGTGGTGGAAATTGGTGATGGTGTCTCCAAGTTCAAGGCTGGTGACGAGATATACAACAATATCCAGAATTTCGCAGTAGGCAGGCTGAAGCAGTGCGAGACTCTTGCCCAATACACAATGGTGGAGGAATACCCGGTAGCACTGAAGCCCACTAATTTATCATTTGAAGAAGCAGCGAGTTTGTCGCTTGCGCTTCAAACTGCGCAACAGGGATTTGATACAACCAATTTTGAAAGGGGCAGAGTGTGTTCATTGTGGGAGGAGCGGACAGAGTGGGCAGCCTCCCCATTCAACTGGAAAAGAATGTGTATGGATCTTCCAGGATCATTTCCACTGCTAACACAAGGAAGCTCGAGTTCGTGAAAAGCCTAGGGGCAGATCTGGTCATCGATTACACCAAGCAGAGATACGATCAGGTTTCCGAGAAATTTGATTTTTTATTCAATACCATATGTCAGTTCTGATAGCAATTCTATGCGTTTCTTGTTTTCGCTCTTTGGTTTGGCCTGGTGAGTCCTGGAACTAATCATGGGCCTGATAGGGGGCATCTACGATTTATTATTTAAATTCAATGTTAATTTTCATTTCATTTGATGGAATTGCAGGGGATTCCTTCAAATCTCATGTGTTGGCCAAAGAGGAAGGTAAGGTTGTGGACATAGCGTTGCTCCAGCCTCATCCCAGAGCTCAGTTTTGCATAGTGTCATCCAGCGCACATAACCTGGAGAAGTTGCAATCCTATATAGAGATTAAGAAGCTGAAACCAATGTTTGATTCGAAGAGATTGTACTCATTCTCATACATTATAGAGGCTTTCAAACATCAAGAAAGCGGACGAGCCCTAGGGAAGATTGGTATGTCCCCCATCCAATGAGAAAAATAATTGATGTAGGGATGCCTGCATCCATTTCTAAATTGTTATGTCAGTTAGTAAGTTTACATATTTCAAAATACATAGTGTTGGGTGGATTACCTGGTCCTTAACCTAAATATTTATCGGCACAAGATCCACCATGGCCATCAAAGTCCCTCTCAGAATCAACCATGTGTCTATCAATCCTTCAAACCCTTCACCTTGAAAACTCTTGCATTGTTATTTTTTCAATGTCACCTTCATTGCTATCAAGACTAATTGTTCTCCATTAGGGTCTCAATTGCAGAAACATTTTACACATCAGTTTTTGTGGTAGAGTGTCCATGGCGCACGTTATGCCTTCAACTGGTTATTTTTTCAATGTCACATTCTTTTCAATCAGCACTATTTGTTGTCCATTAGGGACTCAATTGCATAAACATTTTACACATCATTTTTTCTGACAAATAAAGATAAGATAAAGATAATTATATTTATGTTCAATTAATGACCACAAAGTAGGGCAAAATCTCTGTTGAGTACAATGATGTTTATACAAAGTGGGAGAACCAAATAGTCTCCTATAAAAGATACAATGCACGAAGTAAATCAACATTTGGCCCTAGCAGAGAAGGTCCAAGAGCTAATAGGTATGAGGATCAGACCCATCTCTCCTAGCATCCGAGGCTAAATGAATAACACTAAAGAAACTCAACAAAGTCTATTGGCCCGATGAAGAGCTGGTGGCAGGTGCAGACTCTCCACTAAATCGTTTCCTAGGGTTTCATGCGCTGCTAAATGTTGAAGCACCTAGTCTGTCTCCCAAGAATGGTTCTGTTACTGAGATCTTGTGTGGTAGGGTGAGTTCCCATGAATCCTCACTGATTTGGAGTCTGGATATGTATTGGTATCAATTGATCTCTTGGTGCCCCTGTTTGAAGGTGGTACCCTGAAAAATGTCATGATCCTATGTGTGGGGTCTTGTCTAATGGGAGGCTGAAGTATATGCGCTTGGAACTTGAGAGCCTCCTGAATATATAGGGCCAAACATCTATGATCAGGATACCTGAAAAAGTCAGCGAGGGTCTGAGAATCTCTGAACAAGCAATGAAATATTCCTCTGATCTCGTAGTAGACAAGGCATCCAAGAATGAAGTGCAGCTCGGTCTCCACTTCCTGTAAATGACATACCTGGAAGAGTTTGTCTGGTCTATCCACCTGGTGGTTTGTCTCCACTCGAAGTCTATGAGAACCTACTCTGAATTGGCCTAGAGGAATGTGAAGAGAATGCATCCAGTGGTGAAACGTATACTAGGGTCAACAATGAGCTCTTCTCTCAACTCCAAGAAGCATTCATCATAAAAGGCCATCTTTGGGCGCAACCCTCTAGGAGGATTGACCCAGGTGACGTGGATGAAATTCCTGTAGATGTCCTCCCTGATGATCTTGTTTATCTCCCGTCTAGTAGGTAAAAGTTGACCAGGAGCATTTAAGGAATATTAGAAAGGAGGGAGATGATCCAACTGAATTCTCACTAACTCTAAGAGATTTGAAACTCCTGTAAACCAACATATTGCTCGGGCTGAGGGGGTAGAACAGGAAATGGTCTCAGAAGAGCAATATGCCAAGTAAGGACATCGTTCCCTACTCTTTATCGAGTCTACAAAGCACTGGACACGATGCAAGAATGAAACTGTTAGGTACCTATAATACTAGTGATCCCCCATTAATATTGTCATTGTAGCCCTTATTGTTATTTTTGTGCCCTATTG
Organism: Pinus tabuliformis; assembly: GCA_031772625.1. Lineage (NCBI taxonomy): Eukaryota > Viridiplantae > Streptophyta > Pinopsida > Pinales > Pinaceae > Pinus > Pinus tabuliformis. Next base: position 54,017,314 of record CM062809.1, read on the forward strand.
TCCCCAAATTGTTATTATTGTGCCCCATAGAAGCCCACTATTGTTATTGTTGCGCCCTTATATTATTATTATTATGTTGACTTTGATTATATTGTGACCCCTTAGACTCCTATATATAGAAAGGAGGTTTTGTCATTTGTATCATCCAAGAATTTTTCATTTGTATAATGTAAAGGAGGTTTCCCCCTTAAAGAGGCTAATTTTGAAGTCGTTGATCTATATTTTCTTCTATTTTATGAGTTGGTTACATAACATTTGGTATCAGAGCATTGGATTCTAGGGTTTCTCTACTCCAAACAGGTCATCGTGGAATGTTCGCTAGAAATTGTTTTCTACGACGTTTCAGAAGCTAAAATTAAAACCCATTTGAGCCGAAATCTCAATGAACCTCGGGTCCAAATTTCAGATATTTTCTCAATATATTTTTGGAGATAGGATCCAAGGAAGTTAGGGTTTTTGCAGGCTCCCGAATTATATCTCAAACAGGTGACTTGGGGAAAATCGTCATAACTTTCTCTCTGAGCACAAGATTAAACTTTCGTAAAGCGTTACAGAAAGAGTATGGCTTGTAGTTTCATATGTATCGGTTTTAGGTCCTAAGGTCGAAATAGTGACATGTGGAACTTCGTACAAGTTCGCTCTACTGAACCAGTGTATAATCAGGTCATTGTGGGAGATTTGGCATAACTCTTCCTTGGAGAATCCAATCTTGATCAGACTTGAGGGGTTGGAAAGAGGACTCATAGGGCCACGTCATGACGCAATTTCAGACGTTGGAGATCAAAAATTATAGAGATACAACATATTCCATATTGATCATCTACAAAGTGAAAAAAAGTGTGTAGTTTTTTTAAAGTTGTGCATGAGTTTGGTTTGAAAAATTAGTTTGAAGGAATTCAAAGGGCATAGTGAAGAATTATTATCATTAGGTTATAACCCCGAGAAAGAAAATGGAAACACATAGTAAGCAACTTGAAATATCTAGCATGTCTCATGAAGAATAGGAAGAAATGCAACATGATATATCAAAAATACGAGACCAAGTGCAACAAAATTCACTCTCACAAAAAGTAACAAAAGCTAAGATGGATGGTTTAAAGAAAGACATGGAAGCTAAGATGGATGGTTTAAAGAAAGGCATGGAAGTTGAGATGGATGGTTTAAAGAAAGAGGTGGAAGCTAAGATGAATGACGTGGAAGCTAATATGGATGGTATAGAAGAAAAACTTAAAGGAAACATGGAAGATTTTGAGAAGGATCATGTAACATGCATACGACAGATGGAGTAATATTTCGATCTCCATAATGTGAAAAACACACAAAAGGTACACATTGCAACTTTATATTTGGAACCAGATCAGTTTGTATACTTTGATCTCGTAAACAGATTGTAACTTGGGCAATTTTTAAGGAAGAAATGACAGTACATTATGAGGATACAAAAATAAACACCTTTTTTAGCCAATTGATAAATCTCAAACAAAAGGGTTCAATGATGGAGCACATTGAGAACTTCCAAAAATTGAATATAAGGGTAAAAGATATTCCATAGGAGCATAGGATTGATGTATTCATAGGGACTTTAAACGATAACATCCAACATGAGGTTCACCTTTAGGAACCTGATTCATTGGAGAAGGCATTCAGGTTGGCAAGAAAAATGAAAGCAAAATTATGGCAACTAGGAAGCCTAGCACTCACAACTATAAAGATGGGAGTGTTTTTCCCCTAGCCTTCAACAACCTACAAAGTTGACACCATAACAATTGGAAGAAAAAAGAGAAAAAGGGCTTTGTTACAGTTGTGATAGCAAATACACTAAAGGTCATAAGTGTACTGAGAAGAAATTATTTTACTAGATTGTGAAGAGTGTTGGGTTGTGTTATTCTTTCCACGACTAGCCCACGTAGTGAACCGGGGGGTCAAAGGGGGGGTGAAGCCCCCCCTTCATTGTGCCGATTGTGCAGCGGGGTTTGAGGGGGGCGGGTAGCCCCCCTCTACGAGGTCCGGGGCAGCACCACGGGAAATTTTTTTGGACCCTATATTAGGTTGGGCGGACCTACCTATGGTTTTGTGCATGATTTTCGCACATGGTTTTGGACGCGATGGTTTTCGGTCCATGGTTTTGGATGCTTCGACATGTATAAATATGTATTGTAACATTGAAAGGAACATAATGAAAAATCAAGCTGATAGTCTTGGTTTTGGGATCCAGGGGAAATCTCTGTGTATATGTGTTTTATGTGTTATGCTCTCGCATTGTTTATTTTCTATGTTTTAGAATTCATATGCAAGTAATTTCTGTATAGGGTTAAAACCTACATTTGGTATCCGAGCTATTTTGGCTTCAAGGGGACGTCTTTGTTGCTAAGGGGTTTCACTCGGGCCTGTGGTAGACCCTGTTCAATGGGAGATCTGCGGGATCGATTCTGGTGGTGAAAGAAGATAGCGAGCAGTGGAAAGATAGAGATCGAGAAATTTAATGGTCAGAGTTTTGAGTTGTGGAAACTCAAGATGGAGGATCTGTTGGTGGAGAAAGATCAATGGATTGCGGTAGATCTGGGTACTAAACCAACAAGAGTTTCTGATGAAGAATAGAAGAAGTTATATCGGAAGGCAAAGAGCACAATACAATTGTGTGTCTCAGATTCAGTATTGCTGAATATATCAGGGGAAGCTACGGCGAAGGCTTTGGGGGACAAGTTAGGAACTTTGTACCAATCTAAGTCTCTAGTGAATAAACAGTTCCTATAGAGAAAGCTGTATAACCTGAGGATGAAAGATGGAGACTTGGTGACAGAGCATCTGAATGCGTTTAATACTATGGTAAGTTAGTTATCGTCTGTTGATATCAAAATTTCAGATGAAGATAAGTGCATTAGTTTGTTGTGTTCTCTACCAGATTCGTGGGATAGTCTGGTTATTGCAATAGGTAGCAATGCAACTTCCTTGTAGTTTGATGAAATAGTCTCATCCTTGCTGACGGGGGAGATGAGACAGAAAAATATGGAGAGCCAGAATGGTGATGCCTTGTCTGTACAAGGATGGTCCCAGAATAGAAACAAAAATAAGTCATCGAGTGGGAGATCTAAATCTAGAGGGAGATCTAAATCTCTAGGAAACCCTGTAAAGGTGGTGTGCTGGAAATGCGGAAAGGAAGGGCACTACAAAAGGGACTGTAAATCTAAAGCTCCTAATAAAGGAAAGGGATCTGTTGATGCTCCTTTTGCAAAGGCAAAAACCACCTCAGATGAAGGTGGGGATGTGTAATTGGCTTCTTCAAGTACACATGTATATCATGAGGCATGGTTGATTGACTCAGGTGCATCATTTCACTTCACTCCCCATAGAGAGTGGTTCTGCGAGTATGAGAAATACGATAGTGGTGATGTCTTCTTAGGGGATGATAGGAAGGCTAGAATCATTGGTAGTGGAAAAGTAAAGTTGAAGTTGCAAGGTGGAAGGGTTAGAACACTTCCGGGTGTTCTACATATTCCTGCATTGGCCAGAAATATAATTTTTGTAAGCAAGCTAGATGATGCAGGTGTAAAAAAAGTGTTGAAAAGGATACCTGCAAGATGGTTCGGGGAGCACTGGTATTGATGCGGGGAGTTCGAATTGGAACTCTGTACAAGTTGCAAGGTAGCACTGTTGTTGATGGGTGCAACAGCTCTGTGGTTCCTGAAAGTGGAGCAAAACATCTAGTGCTCTCTGGAGAGAAGACCATGTTGTGGCATCAAAGGCTTGGACATATTGGAGAGAAGGGCCTTCGAATACTTCATGGTAAAGGTACGGTAGAAGGTATGAGTAATAGATCTCTGGATTTTGATTTCTGTGAAAATTGTGTATATGGTAAGCAAAATCGAGTGAGTTTCCCCTCTGGTGGTAAGAGGGCGGAACAGATATTAGAACTTGTGCACAGTGATGTGTTTGGACCTGTGAAGGTTCCATCACTAGGTAATTCTGTGTACTATGTCTCATTTATAGACGACTTCTCAAGGAATCCATGGATATATTTCCTTAAGAAGAAATTTGAAGTCTTTGACAGGCTTAAAGAATTTAAGGCTCTGGTGGAAAACCAGACAGAGAAGAAGATAAACGTGTTGAGGACATATAACAGTGGAGAGTTTTGCAGTAAGGAATTTGAAGAATTCTGTAAGAAGTGTGGTATAGCATGGTAGAAGACTACTCCATACACACCTGAGCAAAATGGAGTTGCAGAAAGAATGAACAAGACGTTGATGGAAAGGGCAAGAAACATGTTCAGTGGTGCCGGGTTAGGACATGAATTCTTGGAAGAGGCGGTGGAGACATAATGTTACCTGGTCAACAGATCACCTTCATCAGCATTGGAGGATAAGACTCCACAAGAGGTATGGACTAGTAAGAAACCATCTCTTTCACATCCGAGGGTATTTGGATGTGATGCATATGTACATTTTCCAAAGGAGAAACGAACCAAGTTGGATAGTAAATCTGAAAAGTGCATCTTTATTTGGCATAAGGATGGTTTAAAGGGTTATAAGCTTTGGAACCCAGTAACAAGGAAAGTTGTGTACAACCGAGATGTGGTGTTCAAAGAGGTAAAAGATGTTATTAAACATGAAGTCCAACCAAAGGAACTTGAGAAGATAGAGTTTGAGCTTAAGGAGGAAGAATCAGACTCTACAACAGAGGAGGAATCAAAAGATGAAGAGCCACAAACTCCAGGTCTGAGAAGGTCAGTTCGAGAAAGAAGGCAGCCAGAAAGGTATAGTCCATCTACTTTTTATTCAAATTTTGCTTTATCTATTACTGACGATGATCCTAGAACTGTGAAGGAAGTTGTAGATTCAGAGGATGGCAAACTTTGGAAATAGGCCATGGTTGAGGAAATGAAATCTTTACACAAAAATGAGGCTTGGGATCTCGTGGAGTTTCCAGCTGGAAGGAAACCCATTGGCAGCAAATGGGTGTTCAAGAATAAGACAAATGCAGAAGGAAAGGTGGAGAAATACAAAGCTTGATTGGTAGCAAAAGGTTATTTCCAGGTGCTGGGAATTGATTTTGGTGATATTTTTTCTCCCGTTGCCAAGGTAACTTCTATTAGATTACTTTTATCTATTGTTGTTGCTTTTGATTTTGAGGTAAAATAGATGGATGTGAAGACAACATTTCTTCACGGGGATCTGGAAGAGGAAATCTACATGAAGCAACCTAAAGGCTTTGAGGTGAAGGGTAAGAAAGCACTAGTATGCAAGTTAAATAAGTCTTTGTATGGGTTAAAACAGTCACCAAGGATGTGGTATAAGAAATTTGATATAGTTATACGGGGACTTGGCTTCACTAGAAGCAAAGCAGATCACTGTGTGTATTTTAAATTAATTGGTGACTGTGTTATTTATCTGGTCTTGTATGTGGATGATATGTTGCTGGTTGGAAATGAAAAAGAAATTATCCAGGATTTGAAGAACCAATTGTTCTCCAAATTCAACATGAAAGATCTTGGCGCTGCAAACTATATTTTGGGCATGGAAATTAAAAGAGATCGGGCAAAGAGGAAGCTCTGGTTAAACCAGAGGAAGTATGTCGAGACAATATTGCAGAGGTTTAATATGCAGGATAGTAAACCGATGAAGGTTCCTATTCCTGTAGGTGTAAATTTATCTGCTGAACAGTGTCCCAAGACAAAAGAAGAGGAAGAGGATATGTCCCGTGTTCCATATGCAAGTGTAGTTGGTAGCCTGATGTATGCAATGGTCTGTACTAGACCAGACATGGCACATGCAGTGGGAGTATTGAGCAGGTTTATGTAAAAACCAGGGAAGGTGCATTGGATAACAGTGAAGCGGGTTTTCAGGTTTTTGCGTGGCACTAGTGATTAGGGTTTGTGCTACCAAGGAAGACCATGATTGGACAGAGTTTTGGATATCCTTGGCTTTGTTGATGCGGACTGGGCTGGAGATATGGATCAGAGAAGATCTACAAGTGGGTATGTGTTTAACCTATTTGGAGGTGTAGTCAGTTGGATGAGTAAGAAACAATCTATAGTGGCACTATCAACTATAGAGGCAGAATACATGGCAGCCACTCATGCAAGCAAGGAAGCATTTTGGTTGCAAAGATTGTGTTCAAGTATGGGGTTAGTACAGGGAGCTATAAGGATAGACTGTGACAGCCAAAGTGTAATTTTCTTGGCAAAGAACCCTGCTTACCATTCAAAGACAAAGCACATTGATGTTCAGTATCACTTTGTGAGGGATATGATAAAAGACAAAAAGGTGTTGCTGGTAAAGGTGGACACTTTGAAGAATACTGCAGATGCATTGACAAAATCTGTGAGCTCTAAGAAGTTCTCTTAGTGTAGAGAAACAATGGGCATCGCAGGGCTACATAAATGATTAAGCTCTCTTATGGCCCCTTGTGGAAAGAAAACAACAAGTGGGAGAATGTTGGGTTGTCTTATTCTTTCCACGACTATAGCCCACGTAGTGAATTGGGGTGTCAGAGAGGGGGGGGGGGGGGGGGGTGGAGCCCCCCTTCGTTGTGCCGATTGCACGGCGAGGGGGTCACAGGGGGGTTTGAGGGGGGCAGGTAGGCCCCCTCTACGGGGTCCGGGGCAGTGCCTCGGGAAAATTTTTTAGACCCTATATTCGGTTCGGCGGACCTACCTATGGTTTTGTGCATGATTTTCGCACATGGTTTTGGACGCGATGGTTTTCGGTCCATGGTTTTGGACGTGATGGTTTTCGGTCCATGGTATTGGATGCTTCGACATGTATAAATATGTATTGTAACATTGAAAGGAACATAATGAAAAATCAAGCTAGTAGTCCTGGTTTTAGGCTCCAGGGGAAAATCTCTATGTATATGTGTTTTATGTGTTATGCTCTCGCATTGCTTATTTTCTATGTTTTAGAATTCGTATGCAAGTAATTTCTATACAGGGTTAAAACCTACAAAGAGGAGGAAGAAAAGGAACAAGAAATGTCAAAAGAAGAGAATATACACCAGGCACAAACCCTAGAGAAAGAAGAAATGTATTCGACCATATCTTGTAATGTATTGGCCGGAATTACCACTCCTCAAACTATCAAGATATAAGGACATATCAAGAAGAAAAAGTTAATAGTGTTGATTGATTTGGGAAATACCCATAATTTTATTCATTGTAAGATAACCAAGGAATTGAATTGCTTCCTATATCCACCACTAGAGTGTCAAGTGATGGTTACAAGTGAAGGAACCATAAATTTCTCTAGAAAGTGCCATAATATCAAGCTATCCATGGGAGAATATGTATTGAATAGCCCAATTCTTTCCATTCCAATGGGTGGTGCTGATGTTGTACTAGGAGTCCAATGGCTACAATCCTTGGATACAATAGCTTTTAATTTCAAGAAATTTTCATGAATTTTTTTTCGGAAGGAAAGGAAGTTGAATTAAGGTGTATCGCGGGGAAACCATGAAAGATAACAAGCTCTAACGGAATGACACATATTCTAAATAAAGAACAATGACGCATAATTTCACAATTATGTTCGCTAGAGGTTCCCACATCGAAATCATCTATTTCTCCAGATCTCCAAAAAGTCTTGGACAATCATTCCAAGGTATTTGAGACTCCCAAAGGACTCCCACCTATTCGTGATCATGATCATGATATTCATTTGATTACAGGAAGTGTTCGTCCAAACACCAGGCCTTACAGATATCCAATGCCCAAAAGAGTGAAATTGAACGTATGGTTGCAGAAATGCTAGCGGTTGGTATAATTCAACCTAGTCAAAGTTCTTTCTTTGCTCGAGTAGTATTGGTGCACAAGAAGGATGGCTCATGGTGCATGTGCCCGGATTATAGGGAGCTCGACAAGCTCACTATTAAAGATAAATTTCCCATTCTTGTCATTGATGAATTATTGGATGAATTGCATGGATCAATTTACTTCACCAAGTTGGATCTACATTCAGGATATCATCAAATTATAATGAAGAATGAAGACATTCCAAAAACAACATTTAGAACTCATGAGGGTCATTATGAATTCTTGGTCATGCCTTTTGGCCTTACCAATGCACCTTCTACGTTTCAAGGTTTGATGAATTCCATTTTCAAATCCTTCCTTAGAAACTTTGTGTTAGTATTTTTTGATGATATACTAACCTACACCAAGTCTTCGAAGGATCATGTTCAACATGTTGATAGGGTGCTCAAACTATTGGAGGAGAAACAATTATATGAAAAAAGATCCAAATGTTTCTTTGGAGTACAAGAGGTGGAATATCTGGATCATATTGTATCTCATGAAGGTGTTAAGGTAGACCCTAGAAAAATTCAATCCATTAAGGAATGGAAAATCCCCATATCCATAAAGCATTTGCGAGGATTTCTAGGGTTGACCGGGTATTATTACAAGTTTGTTAAGAATTATGGGAGAATAGCAGCACCTTTAACAACATTATTGAAGAAAGATACATTTTCATGGACTCTAGAAGCAACAAAGACATTTTAACATCTTAAAGAGGCAATGTGTCAAGCACCGGTCTTAGCTACGCCGGACTTCACAAAAACCTTTATTGTGGAATGTGATGCCTCAAGAAATGGAATTGGTGTTGTTTTAATGCAAGAATAAAGACCCATTGCTTTCGAAAGTCATCCAATCAAAGGAAAGTATTTACACAAAGCTATTTATGAGAAGGAAATGTTGGAAATACTACATGCACTTAAGAAATGGCGACCCTACCTAATGGGAAGACACTTCAAGGTAAAAATGGATCATGATAGTCTTAAATACTTTTTAGAACAAAGATTATCTTCATAAGATCAACAAAAATGGGTCACAAAGATGTTGGGTTATGATGTTGATATATTCTACAAAAAAGGGAAGCAAAATGTTGTGGCAGATGCACTCTCAAGAAAGGATGAGGATGTGGAAACATTGCTTTACGCCATTTCTATTATTCAATCAGATTGGATAAAAGAAGCAAGGGATGAATGGAAGAATGACGAAGAAGTGTGGCACTCATTCAAAAGCTACAACAAGATCCCAATAAATCTGATACATTTAGCTAGAAAAATGATTCGTTATGTTACAAAGATCGCTTATACCTATGTAAGAATTCCCAACTCAAACAAAAGATTCTTATGGAATTGCACACCTCTCTCTTAGGAGGGCACTCAGGATTTTTAAAAACTTACCACAGGGTTAAGAAGGGATATTTTTGGGATGGCCTTAAATCGAATATTCAAAAGTTTATGGCGGAATGTTTGGTTTACCAACAAAATAAAGTTGAAACAATTAAGACCCTAGGTCTATTACAACCTTTTTCCATTCCAAGCCAGCGTTGGGAGGAGGTTTCAATGGATTTTATCATAGGTTTACCTAAGTCCGAAGGAAATATTGTCATCATGGTGGTAGTTGAAAGACTTACCAAGTATGCACATTTTTGTGCTTTATCACATCCATTTAAAGCCAATACAGCTTCTACTGCATTTATGGAAACAATTTAAAAGCTACATGGAAACCCAAAGATTATTGTAAGTGATAGAGATTCCATTTTCACTGGAAAACTTTGGACATAATTATTTTCTTGTCTTAGTACTCAGTTAGCTCATAGTTCATCTTATCATCCTCAATCCAATGGGCAAATTGAGATAGTAAACAAATGTTTGGAAGGATATATTTGTTGCTTTGTATCTGATAGATAGACACAATGGGTCAAATGGTTGCCTCTAGCTGAATGGTGGTATAACACTTCCTTCCATACTGCAGCAAAAATGACCCCATTTATGGTACTTTATGGATATCATCCACCATCCATCACATCATATTTAAGAGAAAATTCTAAGGTTCAAGCAGTGGAAGATCACATCAAGCATCAACAACAAGTTCTCCAACTCTTAAGGATAACCTCACTTTGGCACATAATATAATGAAACAACAAGCATATCAACATCGCAGTGAAAGAAGTTTTGATGTAGGTGACTGGGTATTCCTACAACTACAACCATATAAACAAATGTCCCTCAAGTAAGCTAGGAAGAATAAAAAATTACCACCAAAGTATTATGGTACGTACAAGGTGTTGCAAAAGATTGGTACTATGGCATACAAATTGGAGCTTCCTGTAGCTTCTCGAGTGCACCCAGTTTTTCATGTTTCATGCTTAAAGAAGATTATAGGTGACAAACTCCCAGTTCAAATAATATTGCCAGAACTTGACGAGGAAGGAAAAATCATATTGGAACTTGAAGCAGTCACAGAAACAAGAACTTGATAGCTACAAAATCGATCAATTTTAGAGTATCTCATCAAGTGGAAGAACTTACCCGTTGAAGATTCCACATGGGAGGGTGAGAATTTTATACAAAAGCATCCATAACTACTCAAGTGTTAAGGACAACACTTTTTTGAAGGAGACGTGCATGTTAGGTCCCTATAATACTAGTGATTCCCCCATTACTATTGTCAGTGTAGCCCTTATTGTTATTGTTCTACCCTTATATTATTATTGTTATGTTGACTTTGATTATATTGTGACCCCTTAGACTCCCATATATAGAAAGGATGTTTTTTCATTTGTATCATCCAATAATGGTTCATTTGTGTAATGTAAAGTAGGTTTCCCCCTCGAAGAGGCTGATTTTGAAGTCGTTGATCTATCTTTTATTCTATTTTGTGAGCTGGTTACATAATAGAAACCAATCTGAAGAACGTCTCAAGCCGAAAGGGTTGAGCTCCAAACTCTGCAAGGATGATGTGCTACAACACTTTCAATTTCCACCTAATGGTGCGGTGGAGAATAAGAATCTGGACTCTCTCAGCTGAAGCCAAATTTGATTCAAGTAAGGATGGTCCCCAAATCTTTGAGCCATATAGAAGAGTGTGATGGTTAAAGGTGCCCATGAGTGTCATCTTGGACGAGATGTCCTGGAAGTTATGTAGAAAGAACTGTCTCTCGAGAAGGGCTAAGTATCCATATCCTTTGTTGATCTGAGGCTGAAGCACTGGCCGCAAACCAAAGCAGGGACCTAAGAATTACACCCCTAAGTAAGTATATGTGTTGGTGATCTCAATCTCCTCCCCTTTGAATAAAAAGTGAAGGTATGAGGTTTTATTCACCCCATTGAATATCATAACCTTAGTTTTACCTAGGTTGACTGTCAACTATAGATGATCACAAAATAAAGCTAAGGCATCCAGCTGCCTCTATAATCCTTTTGGGGATGAGGAGAGGATGACCACGTCATCAACATAGAGTAGAATAGATATCAAAACCTGGTGAAGAAGGAAACCATCAGTCCTGGATATGCTCGTGTAGAAATGCTTCCAACTCATCAATATAGATCCCAAACAGGGTAGGGGACAATGGACAACACTGTTTAACCCCAATAGTGCTTCGGATGAAATTAGACATCTCATGGGCTGCTTGAAGACGACCAAGAACAAACTCATATAGATGCATAATAGCGGTTAATAGGGTTGCAAATATGCCAATATCTCTGAGTCTCTGGAGTAAGGCTTCCCTTAGAACAAAGTTAAAATCTTTCCTAAAATCTATGAAACAACGACAGACTTTCAAAGAGTGGTGTCGTGCCTCCGCAATCACAACGCGAAGGGTGAAGATGTGGTCAATGGTCTGATGAGCCGGTCGAAAACCTGCTTGTGCCCTAGCTCTGAGTTGTCTACGCTCAAGGTCACTAGAGAGCTTCCTATGTAGAACAATAGCATAAAACTTCGAGAATGTGTGGCCCATCATGATCATTCTATAGTTATTAGGATTTGAGCTGGAACCTGATTTGTGGATCGGATGGATGATGTGGTGCGACCATGTCAGTGGAAAACCTTCACGGACTACATGGTTGAAGAGATCAACCAAGTAGCTAACCAAAGCACGGAAAATGTGCTTAAAGAACTCTCCTTTGTAGCCTTCCTCATCGGTTGCTTTGTTGTTGTTCATCACCCAAATGGCCTCTCTAATATCTCTATCGGAGAATAGGTAACCGGAAGAGGGTGGGGAGGTAACATAAATTTGGGCTTGCTCGGGAATATCATAGAGGTTGGAAGTGTGAGAGGACATGGATGTAGGGTCGAGGTCAAGTGGAAAAGGGGAGTGTCGGGGAAGGATGGTATGCCATAATCATTTAGGGGAGTGGGCAAGGAGAGCAGAAAGTTCTCGTTGTCTATGAGAGCCAAAGAGTCATTTCTTGTGATGAAGGAGACGACGATAAGAAGCTTTGAGGTCAGAGTAAAAGGGTTGCGAGTGGGTGAAAGCATATCGAACTTCTCGATGTAGAGTCTTGCATTCATCATTGTACCATTTGTTCATGAGGCAAGATCCAACTTTTGGGGAGATGGAAGTGAAACGAATGGAGTGGGGGAAGGATTTGAGTGCTGCTCCCAAAATAATAGATGAAAGGCAGGTGTATTTAGTGGAAGAAAAATCAAGCAAGGAGAACTAGGTCTTCGGTGGGAGTAGCTTGCATAGGGTAGAAGAGAATATATCAAGTTCTCCTTCGTTAAATCTGAAGGTAGTTCAGGGTGGGCCCCAAGGGGAAGGGGGGTGGAAGGGGAGGGTCAAACTAGAGAGAGAAGGAAAGAAGTGCATGATCAGCAAGGGGGGTGAGGGAGACTAAGAAATGGCGAATAAAAGGGAGCAAGTTATGGCTAGCGAGTACATAATCAACTACACTCGCACCCCCGCCATATGGCCAGCATGTGAAAAAGTGAGAGATTGGGAAATAGGGGAGACCATTTAGAATCAACAACTCCTCGGATTCCCCCAACTATAATAGATGCTTACCATAAACTATAGTGAGCCCCAAATCATCATCTGACATCCATTGAAGCCCCAATGAATCTAGATCTATCCCTTGGGTACAAAACACATCCTCTTATCAGTCGTGGAGAGGGATCTAGATATCTCTAGTGCGAGCATTGAAGTCACATAGGAGGATGAATTCCCCAACATCACAGTACTGGGTGATGTTGGTGTACAAGTCTATAAAGGTGTCCCCATTTGAGCCATTATGGATGACAAATGGTGAAGAGGCTAGGGAAAGTAACAAACTGCAATGTAGATGTCCCTCGAAGGGGAGACTCTGATGCTAATCTGAATCCACATAAACTTGGAAAACTCATCTTCAACTACCAAAGATACCTTGTTCCAGAGTGAGTCACTAGCCGAAAAAGCAACTCCACCTAATCCTCTGACCCCTCCCGAGCTCCTCGTCTCCTGCTTGCAAACATAGATCCAATGGCAAGCTGCAATATCTGGGAGGGGTCGAACAAGGCTCGCAGGATGTCCGTTGATTTGAGAGCGTCATACAAGAGTCCTGGCGATGACCAGAAAGATCCATTGTCATTCCAACAATGGATAGAAATGCCTGTACATGTCGCCTCCCCAAGCGGTCCCGTCATTTGGAACCTCTAGTTCAGGGTTCCCACCTAGGTGGGAAGGAGTCCCGAATGAGTGCCCGAAGATTCCTGATAACTGCCCATTTCCCTACCTGTCGTGCTGCCATAACCTGTTCTCTGGTTTGTTTAAGTTCCACAACTTGTGCTTGAGTGAGGTCCTTGTCCAAGAAAATCCTGTTGGGAAGAGAAAAAACTTCCGCTTAACCCTAAGGGCGTGGACCTGATCAGATGCAGTTTGAAACTAGCAAGACATGATCATCATCCTCGTTCTCTTGCTCTGTTATCTTATGTTGTTCCTTTTTATTGATAAACATAGTCTCATCAATGATTTATCATGTTTTCTTCCCTCTCCACGAAAGAATTATAGTGACCAAAGTTAGTAGAATTGAGTTAGACTCGAAACTTTGGTACAATTTAGTTTAGTCATTAAATCTCTTTAAAAAAATTCGTTTGTTGCAAATTCTAACAATGCATTTTCCCTCATTCTAGTTGCAACACACATTGAATCTAATTATATATGAGTTCCTTACAAAGAAATTCAGAAAATTTCAAAACTTTTTATAAAGAAATACATAAAAGTGGATTTGTTGTACACCCTTAAGATACATTTCATCTATTTCCACTTTTCTCTTGGACTGTGAAACTCAAAAATTGTATTCTTTATTTTCGAAAAAGAAAGGTTTGACTGGTGTGACAAGATTTCAGTATAGAAAACCTTGGTTATCAGGTCCATTACCAAACGATATATGTATAATTATTAGTTACAATATTTAATGAAGTTGAGACATATCAGCCCGTGAGTCTATTACAAAACACCTTCATTTTCAGGGGATAGTCACAAAAACGGCAAGGGTCCACGACAAAACTCCCTGAGTATTTATTAATTACATTCAATATTTATAGTAAGGGTTTTGAAGTTGAGACATATCGAATCCTTAATTTTATGGATTCAATAAAAATTCTAGGAGGGTTTTGAAGTTTGAAGCAGAATCATGCCCTATATTTTTTTTCACGATTTTGTAATATCCCTTAATAATAAATCATAAATAATAATAATAATAATAATAATAAATAATATAATATAATATTAAAATACAAGAAAATAAATAATAAACAATAAATAAAAATAGTAATAGTAAATAAATAATAAATAACAATACTAAAGCTCTAAATAAATATAAATAAAAATAAACAGAAAAATAGTAAAAATCAGTAAAGCTATCAAAAAGTAAAAACAAAAGAAATAAAACAAGAAAGCAGTAAAAATCAGTAAAGCTATCAAAAAGTAAAAACAAAAGAAATAAAACAAGAAAGCAGTAAAGTTGCATGTTGACACATGGAGTGTGTGCATGTGGTTCCCCTTCCAATGTTTGCTCTATTTAATAGATGGTGAGGAAGATGAGAGGCATTCCATCATTCCATGATTCCATCATCCATTCTCTTGGGAGAATAGTGTTGTGAGACAAATGATTCCCTAGCAGTAGTACATTGATTGAGGGCTCGGGGGTGGCTAGTTGTAGCAAGATTTTGTGCAATTGAACCTACGGTTGGGTGAAGAGTCGCCCCAAGACTTTGTTGCAGTTAGAAGAATTCAACTAGCGTTCAACCCCGAAATCACAAGTGAGAAACATCATCGCCACAAGTAAGTTGTCTCTACTCATATTTTTGAAATTTAATGTTAATTAGTTGATAAATTGTGTGTTGATTATAAATTGCATGATTAATCTAATTAATTACATGTTTTTATTTCGGGGCTGTTACAGATTTGATCACATATATGTGAATTTTGGCCCACGACTGTTTGTGCATTCACATTGTGGAGCTCATGAATACTTTAATGTTCAGAATGTAACGGTTAAGATTAAAAAGAAAGAAATATGCTTTTAAATTAATGTAGTTATCTAGATTAAATTGTTAATAAAAAAATTATAGATAAGAGGTTTCAATACATTATAAACATTAAAACATTTATATTCTGTAATTTTTCACAAATATAATTTAAAAATTTATTTTATTTTATATCTTAATAGTATATCTCAATAATAAGAGTTTAAAAAATCATAGAAATTAATTAAATTGTAATTTTATTTTAAGTTATTATTATTAGAAATTATAAAAAAATTAACATATATATAAATTTTAATTATGATTTATATATATATAGGCGTAGTCTAACTTATAAACGAAATAGACTTTTTCATCCTAATCCGTGAAAAGAATTTAAAAAAAATGCGATTTTGTGTTATTTAAAATGAATTTTTAAATTCATAAATGGATTCAATGCCCTGAAACACCCCTGACTCAAGTTTTTTAAAATCTTTGCTGATTTTGATTAAAATTAACCAGAAAAAATATAGTAAAAAAAGTCATTTCATATATATATATATATATATAATATATACACGAAAAAAAATATAATAAAATACCATAAATAGGCTTTGTTACAATATCATAGGTGAATAATCAATACCAAAGGCCCAAAAAACCATAACTCATTTGATATGATACTTTTTTATATGACAATATTTTTTAATTAATCAATTTAATTAAAAGGGAAATAAAGGGCATAACTACTTTGAGACCCTTTAATATGTGAAAATTGTTAAAAATATTCTCAATTTGTTTTTAAAGGTTAAATTTCTACTATCCACCTACTAATTATTGTGCCAAGAGGTGCTCTCTAGCTCAGTATGGTAGAGATTTGTCATGTCCGGTTAAACATTTTGACTCGATCAAAATAAAACTATATATGTGTGTGTGTGTGGAGATGTAATGTTTGTTTAACATTTTCACTTAATCAAAATAAAATAAAGATATAATTATAATTATAATTAATTAATAATTAAATTGTATAGATCTATCACAACTTTGGATCTACAAAGCATTGAGAGAGATCAAATTTATCCAGATACAAACCTCTTTCAGAGTTAAAAGAGATTTGATATCTCTAGAAGCTTATAGATCTATGATTAAGATGGATGTGAGTTGGTGTATAGTTAAATTAAAATTCTAAAAATTCTATTCCAAAATAGACACACTCATCAACATAATAATTACAAGAACAAGCTTTTGAGAGGTGACAAGTTCAATTCTCCGGACAAATGATCCCTTCAGATGAATCTACCCGAGACAAAATAGATGTAGCTATCACCAATTTCTAGGATCCATAAACCATATAGAACAAAAAAAAAAAAAAAAAAAAAAATTAATTATAAGAACAAAACTTTAGAAACAATTATAGTGTAATGTTCAAAGTTAAAATATAGGAAAATGTTATTAAATCATTACATAATTATAATAAAAAAACTTTGAAAACAATTGTTTTTGTAATCAAAATGTTATAGATAGTTTTCGTTCTTTTCATTTATTGTAGAGTTTTATTAATGGTAAATTATAACAATCATTTTCAATGTTGACATTGTATTAATTGTGATTTGATTATAAATATTTATTTAGTTGCTAAAATAAAATATAAAATATAAAATAATTACTTTGCATAATTATGTTTTGATTATAGATATTGACTTATTTATCAATCTAAAACATTAAGTAAATATTTTTTAAATTGAAAGTTTTTCTATGTTAAAGTAATCAAACAAAAACTTTTAGAAAGTTGAATTTAAGTTGTTTAATCTATAGAATTCTAGTGCCTTAAGAGTTGAATCCATTTATACATTCAAAAAAATATTTTAAATAACAAAAACTCACAATTTTATTTGAAATCATATCACTAAATTCCAATGAAAAAAAAAAAAAATTTCTATAAATAAAACTATACCCCTCTATATATATTTTAATTCTAATAAATGATTCTAATTAGCTACTTTCAAATATTTAAATTAATATGCATCTAGATTTATTTGGACATGTATTATCATTAGAATGTTCCATCGTGACCAGAATAATGTAGTCTAATTTCTGTGTGTGTGTGTATATATATGAAAATAGAGTATTGTCACTATGCTTCCAAATTTTGTCATATATACATATATATTATCGAAGTATTCAATATTGACCATATTATAGATTTGAGGCTTCTTCGATCTGCGTTTTGTGTAGTGATATCTTCTGGATTCATCACAATCATGTTTTTTGTAATCGGCGTTTCGAGCCAACCTCTGTATTCATCATCAGGATTTGATGAATGAATAAGTCAGAGATTACTGAGGTAATAAATAGAGGAGGGGGTTGGGATGGAAATGCATGGAGTCGACATATTTGATAATGATATGAAACATATTTAGTTTAATTAATTGATTTTCTTATTAACTTTTATTTTTATTGATGATTATTAGACTTTTTGATAATTATATTTTTAGTTGTTGATTAAATGATTAAAGACAAAATTAAATATTATGACCTAATGTTATTAATGATTGTAAACTAACTAATTGTTATCTCATAACTAGTTAATTTTCGTTGATTACAAGATTATTAATGTTTAATTTCTAATATTGTCATTATTTTTAATGTTGCAAGCTTACACATTTTTATTTTATAATTAAAACATGATTTTAATCTTATATGTATTACTAATTAAATTTTCTTTTTATAAATTTTCAAACCATAATATTTAGAACTTAATGTTATGAGTAATAATTAACTTATTTTAATTTAATATTCTCCTATTTTATAGACATGTATAATTTACATAATTGATAATTATTAAATTATTTTGTTAACGATGTTGCTATTACAATCAAAATGATTGAAGCAATTAAAATTTTGAAATTTAACTATAACTCAAATTTGATTGAAGCAATTAAAATTTTGAAATTTAACTATAACTCAAATTTCTAAAAATTTCAGCAAAATTTTCCATTCCTCAAAACAAGTCGAACAAATTTTTTGTATTGTGAGCCCAAAAGTGTTTTCCAATTTTCCATTGTTTGACTACGGAGATTTGAATTGTTCTTTGTAGAGTGGTGTTTGATTTGTGTCCACATGCAATGAATCTTCAAATTTTTTTGTATTGTGAGCCCAAACGTGTTTTCCAAGTTTCCATGGTTTTGAATTGTTCTTCGTAGAGTTGTGTTTGATTCATCTCGATATCTCTTTGTGTCAATCTGTAATGAATTTTCAAAATTTTTATGTTGTGAGCCTAAAAGCTTCTAAAAAAATTATATTTAAGAAAATTTTACTCTTAAAAGCTTCCAAAAAATCACATTAAAGAAAACTCCACTCCTAAAAGCTTCCAAAAATCACATTAAAGAAAACTTCAAAATTTTTATGTTGTGAGCCTAAAAGCTCCAAAAAAATCATATTAAAGAAAACTCTATTCCTAAAAACTTCCAAAAAAATCACATTAAAAAAAACTCCACTCCTAAAAGCTTCCAAAAAATCACATTAAAGAAAACTCCACTCCGTTTTGAATTGAATTGTTCGGGGTAGAGTTGTGTTTGATTCGTCTCTCTTTGTATCCACATGCATTAATATATCTTGGGCGTGCAACCACATTTGTATGAAATAGTGAGGCCAACATCCTCGGTTTTCACAACACCACCTTCATTCTACATCTACAGACCTACCAGTACCAGCACAATTTTTTTATGCTAGTTTCTGTGATACGATCAGATCAGATCAAATCCAGAAAATATGAATAATAAAGTGCAGAAGGCGTGGATGTACAACGAATATGGATCCATAGACGTCCTGTACTTTGGGGATTTCCCTGTGCCAAAGCCTGGGTTAGGCCAGCTTTTAGTTAAAGTCCGGGCCGCTGCTCTCAATCCTGCCGACATAAAGTGGCGGGATGGCTTATTAAGAAGCGTGCATTCCGAATTTCCGGTATTCAGATGGACCAATTAGCCCTCTATTTTTTCGCACATAAACCCTTTACCCCATTGACATGTATGTATTTTTATTTGTCTGTGTTTTGTAGGCTGTGCCGGGCTGTGATATGTCGGGAGTGGTGGTGGAAATTGGTGATGGCGTCTCCAAGTTCAAGGCCGGTGACGAGATATACAGCAGTATCCAGAGTTTCGCAGGAGGCAAGCTACAGCAGTGCGGGACTCTCGCGCAGTACACAGTGGTGGAGGAATACCTGGTGGCGCTGAAGCCCAGTAATTTATCGTTTGAGGAAGCAGCGAGCCTGCCGATGGCGCTTCAGACTGCGCAGCATGGCTTCGATACAACCAATTTTGAAAAGGGGCAGAGCGTGTTCATTGTGGGAGGAGCGGGCGGAGTGGGCAGCCTCGCCATTCAACTGGCAAAGAATGTGTATGGAGCTTCCAGGATCGTTTCCACTGCTAGCACAGGGAAGCTCGAGTTCGTGAAAAGCCTAGGCGCAGATCTGGTCATCGATTACACCAAGCAGAGCTACGATCAGGTTTCCGAGAAATTTGATTTTGTATTCGATACCATGGGTAAGTTCTGATAACACTTCTATGCGTTGCTTGTTTTCGTTCTCTGGCGAGTCCTGGAACCAATCCTGGGCCTGATAGGAGGCATCTAAGAGCTATTATTTAAATTCAATGTTAATTTTCGTTTCATTTGATGGAATTGCAGGGGATTCCTTCAAATCTCATGTGTTGGCTAAAGAGGAAGGCAAGGTTGTGGACATAGGGTTGCTCCAGCCTCATCCCAGAGCTCAGTTTTACGTAGTGTCAGCCAGCGCACATAACCTGGAGAAGTTGCAACCCTATATAGAGATTGAGAAGCTGAAACCAGTGATTGATCCGAAGAGCCCGTACTCATTCTCAGACGTTATAGAGGCTTTCAAACATCAAGAAAGCGGACGAGCCCGAGGGAAGATTGTTATTTCCCCCATCCAGTGAGAGAAATTATTTATTAATTACATTCAGTATTTACAGTAAAGGTTTTGAAGTTGAGACATATCTAATCCTTCATTTTAAATTAGTAGATGTTGTGCGGATATATGGCTCTATAGTCTCCCTATATATTTTATTGTCATAAGATTCGTGATATTATATTATATTTTGATTGATAGGCGCTAAAAAACACTTATTCTTGTCGTCATAATTTCATAAGCATATGATGATGACCATTATTGTTTTTGTTTGGGTACATGTTGTGGACTAATGGCAGCTCAATAATGGTGACTTATATTTGTGTATTTTTGCCTCTGCTAATTTTTGTTGGTAACTTTAACATTGATCTTGTTATTTTTTACGAGTTTGTAGATATTGTGTGGGTATGTGGTTCTGTGGTCTATTGACATAACTTTATTGCCATAAAATTCACAGTATATTAAATATTGATTGACCAGAGCTTGAGATTACTTATTTTGGTTGACTCTTTGATTCTCATTGTTTTGTGACAATATTATGGTGGCAACGGCTACTTGTTTTGCTCTATTTGATGGGTAAGAAAATTTTCTTCAAAGTCCATATCTAAAGTTTTACCAACCTTAATTGTGCCATGGATGATCGATTTTTCTTGGTTTGATGTACATGATGTATACTTATAATGACAACTCAACATTACTCTCATATATTTGTCTTCCTGTCTTTACTAGTTTTTTTTAGTATAACATTGAGAGGTGTCTTTTTACTTTATTGCATTGAGGGGGATATATTTGTATTCAATAGATGTTGATCTGTTTTGAATCTAAACTATGATATATTGATGTAGATCAGAGGGAGTTGAGGCAGCGAAATTTGTTTTTGAGACAGTATTAAATTGAATGCACCTTTAATTTACGATTGAGATCAATGAACAAGTAGAACTTTCTTTCAAAGTTTATGCTCTTCTAAACTTCTTTGAATGGTAGATTACATGGTGAAATCAATACAAGACCTGCCCTTGAATTTCAGAGGGCTTTTGGAGTTTTAAGAACTAGATCTGTTCATTCTTACGTCATGTATGGTGTTTTACTTTCTAATTCCTTGCCTCTTTTTGACTCTGTCCAACTTCATACAAACGAAACAAAAAATTGGCAGCTACTTCTTTGGCTCACAAATGCATGGCAGGGGTAGGTATGCATGTGGTACTTGCTTGAACTGTAGGCATAAGGAGAGATTTACATGAACCACAAGCAACAACACAACTTGCACTTGGTAAGCAGGCATTACTGTAAGATTTCAATTTTTTATTTTATTGGAGAATTGTTCCAAAGAAGAGAACGCCTTTTTAGCATATCCACTAGCCTCTACACATTTTTGCCATTACAATGATTTAAGCTCATCTTTTGGTGTTAAAATTGGCAACTAGGGCCAAACTCCACATGGGCCATCTTATTTATGACAACTGATATTTTTCTTGGATTCCTGTCTCTAAGAATGATCCAGGTGGATATTGGTGGCCACCTGCCAAGTCCACCTGGACCCCCACCATTGTCTTTCTCAGCATTTTCAGTTTCCTTAATTGTAGCACAACTTACTATTTTTAGCAGTTTTTCGGGTCCTGAACTTCCGGAGCCGTTTTGAGGCCCTAAACGACGTTTTTTTGGGAATCCGGGAGCAAATGTTGCCCGTTCCAACAATGATAGTGCTCGAATAGATCTTTCTAATGAGCTATTGTACATGTCAAACGGAGATCATATGCCAAAGTTACGACCCCGGAAGTTGATGTACCAACTTACCCCCAAAACGGGCCCACAGTTTGGCGTTTCATCTCCTAGGGTTAGGTTTTGGAATGTTAAGGGTTTTCCATTGTTTCTCAACAATAAATAGGCCTTCGAGCCTCATTGTAACACAGTTCAGAGGCATGTAGCCATCACATCTCTTCTTATAGATAAGCTACCATCGCCCTAACTGGTTTATTTCCATTTCTGGTTGTAAGCATATTTCAGTATTTTCCATTAATGAAATGAAGTATTATTTCCGCTGCATCTTTGTGTATATGGTTATCTCTGTAATTTGTTGCGTTCCTGTTTAAATCTGGATCAGTGGTATCAGAGCGGTCTGCTTTTTCTCTGTTTTTCTTTGCATGTCCCCAACAAGGTCGGGATATAAGGAGTTAGGGCTTGAACTGGTTGAACCTTTGAAAGACCAGCCTCACAAATCCCGACGGCCTCCCATGGCGGACGAGAAGAAAGAGAGGGGGCAGGAGATCCCATAAAATCTTGCTGAAGAAGCCCTCGAGCGACAACGGAACGCGATGATGGACAGCTTTGCCCAGATCCTTCAGCGGCTACCCAGAAGCAACGCGTCGGCTTCCAGCAGCTACTCTGGAAACGCCACACCCTTTAAGGTACAAGTTAATTTTGAAATCCCCATATTTGAGGGTCAGATAGACGCAGATGCCATAGATAAATGGTTAAATCTGCTAGAGGGTTATTTTTCTGTTCATGAATTTTCGAGTCGGGAAAAGATTGTTTTTGCTCTCCTCAAAGCAGCCCCCCACGTCAAGGATGTGGGGGAAACCTACTGCGAGCAGAAGGATGAAAGTACTGGCTCACTATTTTCAGCCGCACCCACCTGGGATTCGTTCCGGGATGCCATCAAGGAGCAGTACTACCCTGTCGAGAGCTATGAGGATGAATACATAAAGTGGACCACGCTGCGGCAGGGAAGGGACCAAGACGTGCCGGAGTTCACCAATCTTTTCCATACCCTTCGCACAAAGTTGGGTATCAAGGATTCGGAGCAACATTTGATACTCAAATACCGTGGCTGCCTGCACAAGTACATCCAGGAAGAAATACAATTCCTAAACATCCCCTTGCTCGGCGCAGCATACCGGTATGCCGTCAAGGTCGAGCAGAAGTTTAAACAAAAGAAGCGAGACTTTGGATCTGCGAATCCAAAGCAGGGGAAAGGTGCCCCTAAACCACAGAACAAAGGACAAAGCCAAGGCGGGACAGCCCAAGACAACCAGCCGAAGCTGCAAGCAAAGAACAGTGCCGCGAAGCCGAAAAAGGACACTGGAAAATGGTGCGAGTTCCATAAGAGCTCCACTCACAACACAAGTGAGTGTCGGGCCAAGCAGTCACTGGTGGCTGAGCTAAAGGTTTCAGAATCAGATGCATGTTCCGACTCTGAGTCAGAACCCGATAAGGGTATGAAAAAGGGAAGCAGATCATTGATGCGGACCCCAGCGCCACTGTTGCTACCGCAAAGATCCAAAAAATGAACCCGAAGATCCAGAGGAGGAGGAGCGTCTCTTCCACTCCCAGATGTGGGTAAAGGGCTCCCCGATACAGTTCATTGTTGATAGCGGGAGTCAAAAGAACCTCATTTCGGCAGAGGTCGTGAAGCGGTTGGGCTTACCGACCACAGCACATCCACAACCATACACCATTGGGTGGCTTCACCAAGGACGAGATCTTCGCGTGAGCCAGCAGTGTCGCCTTCCATACAACATCAAGCCCTTCACGGATGAGGTATTGTGTGACATTGCTCCCCTTGAAGTTTGTGATGTATTACTAGGACAACCATACTTGTGGAAGCGACATGCTGTGTATGAATCAAGGCCCCGTGCTGTTATTATTACATTGGGAAATAAGTTGTTCAGAATACCAGAGGTAGCACCACCTGCCGCCCTCTCTTTGATTACTGCAAAACAATGCAGTAAGATCATTTCCAAAACCAGGAAATTTGTTTTCCTGATGATACGCCCTCAAGGAAAGAAGAAGACAGTGGCCGCGGCCTCCAAACGGGGCCCCTCTGCACGACAACTACAGATGGACAAGATTGTGGAGGAGTACGAGGACATCTTCACCTCACCAGCAGGGGTTCCTCTGCACTGTCAAGTCAAGCACTCCATCGATCTGACCCCAGGTGCGCCGCTACCCAATGGACCAATTTATCGGCGCTCCGTTCTGGAGAACGATGAAATCAAGAGGCAGATTCAGGAGCTCCTGCAGAAAGGTCACATCCGTCCGAGTTCATTGCCCTGTGGGAGCCCGATTGTGTTGGTACAGAAGAAGGATGGGACGTGGAGACTCTGTATTGACTATCGGGCGCTGAACAAGATCACTGTCCGTAATAGGTACCCGATCCCGCGGATTGATGACCTCCTAGACCAACTAAAGGGGGCGAAATATTTCAGCAAGATCGACCTGAAGTCGGGATATCACCAGGTACCAATCGAACCCTCCAATGTGTGGAAGACTGCCTTCAAATCCAAGGAGGGCCTCTTCGAATGGTTGGTCATGCCTTTCGGATTGACGAATGCTCCTGCAACCTTTATGAGGCTAATGGATGACATCTTGCAGCCATTCACCAACTCCTTTGTAGTAGTATACTTGGATGACATTCTGATCTTCAGCCAGAGTTGGGAAGAGCACCTCCACCACATCCGACAGGTTCTCCAAACACTGCGGCAACACAAGCTATGTGCCAATTTGGAGAAATGCACTTTTGGCATGACCCAGGTTCAGTATCTGGGATACATCATTGATGAACAGGGGGTGCATGTCGATCCAGCCAAGGTCCAAGTCATTCGGGATTGGCCCTCTCCAACCACTCTAACAGAGCTCCGCAGCTTTCTAGGTCTTGCCAACTTCTACCGCAGATTTGTGTTGGGGTTTTCTCATATTTCTTGGCCCTTGAGTCAAGTCACCAAGGGCGGGGCGAAAGCAAAATTCTTTTGGTCTGAATCTCAACAGAAGGCATTCAGGGAGTTGAAGGATCGCCTCTGCACGGCACCAGTGCTCGCGTTACCAGATTTACAACAACCATTTGAGGTCGAGACAGATGCCTCTGACTATGTTATTGGGGCAGTCCTTACTCAACATGGACATCCAATGGCATATCACAGTGAAACACTTTCAGACACAGTCCGGAAGTACCCCACTTATGATAAAGAGATGTATTCCATTGTACAGGCCTGCCGACAATGGAAGCATTACATTTTGGGGAAGGAAACGGTCATCCACATAGACCACCGACCTCTGCAGTTCATACAGACCCAAGGGAAATTGCAGAATGATCGCCATCAGAAGTGGTCTACATACCTGCAACAGTTTCACTTGAATATCAAGTATAAAAAGGGCAGCACCAATAATGTTGCAGATTGCCTCAGTCGACCACCGATCATGGCGCTAACCACCGTGCTCAACTCTTGTGGGCACGAGACTTCTGATTGGCCACTTCTCTACAAAAGCGACCCAGAATTCGGCCACACATACCAGACACTCTTGGAGGGTCGGCAGGTTGCAGATTTTCACCTCCAGGATGCCCTATTATGCCACCTCGGTCACCTTTGTGTTCCTTCAAGCGAGCGTGCCAAGATGATTTGGGAAGCACACTACAGTCAGGCTGCTGGGCATTTCGGGGTCAAGAAAACAGTGGCAGTACTGCAAAATTATTTCTATTGGCCGAATCTTCGACAGGATGTTGGGAAGTACATCCGATCATGTACTGCCTGTGCCATTGCCAAAACCGGCCATTAAGAAGCAAGGCCTCTATACCCCGTTGCCTACCCCTAGTCGACCTTGGGAATCCATCTCCATGGATTACATGTCAGGCCTTCCTTCCACTAAGCATGGAAATGACTGTGTTTTTGTGATCGTCGACAGGTTCTCGAAGATGGCCATTATGGTGGCCTGCAAGAAGAATATCACAGCAGAAGCCACTGCTAAACTCTTCTTTGAACGAGTGTGGGTGCACTTTGGGATCCCACAGTCTATCATCTCAGATCGGGACAGTCGGTTTCTCAGCACATTTTGGTCCAGTCTCTGGTCAATGCTGGACACCAAACTCACGAAGTCCACAGCCTTCCATCCTCAAACTGATGGCCAGACAGAGGTTGTCAATAGGATGATTGTGCACATTCTGCGCATGTATAACTCGAAGCATCCACGCACATGGGACGAGAGCCTTCCCTATGTTCGGCACAGCTACAACCGAGCTCTTCACAGCTCCACTGGCCATAGCCCTTTTCAGGTGGGTTTGGGATTCCAGCCACTATGCCCCATTAATGTGGCCATGCCACTTGCAGCTACTCACATGAATTCAGCTCATGTCCAGTCCGAAACAGATAAGGCCACCAGCTTCATTGAGCGCATCCAACATATTCGCCAGTAGGTCCATGACATTCTTGAGAAATCAAATGCCAAGTACAAGCAGCGACATGATCAACATCGGGTGCCACACAAGTTTCAGGTGGGCGACAAAGTCTGGTTGCATTTGCAAAAGGAACGCCTTACTGGAGCCTATTGTAAAATTGAGACCACTCCGATATGGTCCTTACACCATTACCAAGGCTATGGGAGACAATGCATTTGAGCTCAGCATTTCCCCATTCCTTGGCCTGCACCCAGTGTTCAATGTGGACCGCCTTCGGCCATACTTTCCACCATTGCTAGACACATCCGACATTGCAGAACAGCTCAAACCCACAGAATTAAATCCAGATTGCATGGAACAAGCTGCAACTGATCGGATCATGGACACACAGATCAAGAACACTCGCCAACAGAATATCCAACTGTATCGAGTTGTCAAAGCAGGCCAACTCCTTCAGCAGGGCAAGTGGCTCCCCAGGGAACAAGTTCAGCAGAAGTTTCCTCATCTCATGGAGGATCTCAACGCAATGGGGACCATTGCTTCCTAAGGGGGGAGGAATGATCCAGGTGGATATTGGTGGCCACCTGCCAAGTCCACCTGGACCCCCACCATTGTCTTTCTCAGCATTTTCAGTTTCCTTAATTGTAGCACAACTTACTACTTTTAGCAATTTTTCGGGTCCTGAACTTCCGGAGCCGTTTTGAGGCCCTAAACGACGTTTTTTGGGGAATCCGGGGGCAACATGGGTCCATGGAATGGATCGATGTTGCCTGTTCCAACAATGATAGTGCTCGGATAGATCTTTCTAATGAGCTATTGTACATGTCAAACGGAGATCATATGCCAAAGTTACGACCCCGGGAAGTTGATGTACCAACTTACCCCCAAACGGGGCCCACAGTTTGGCGTTTCATCTCCTAGGGTTAGGTTTTGGAATGTTAAGGGTTTTCCATTGTTTCTCAACAATAAATAGGCCTTCGAGCCTCATTGTAACACAGTTCAGAGGCATGTAGCCATCACATCTCTTCTCAGAGATAAGCTACCATCGCCCTAGCTGGTTTATTTCCATTTCTGGTTGTAAGCATATTTCAGTAATTTCCATTAATGAAATGAAGTATTATTTACGCTGCATCTTTGTGTATATGGTTATCTCTATAATTTGTTGCGTTCCTGTTTAAATCCGGATCAAAGAAGTTTAGGATTGATCTAAAGATCATTTGATTTCGACATGTACAAATGAAGATATGAATTTATTTATATTATGGACAAATTGTTAAGGTCGGCCAACAAGCAAAACAGGGATTGAAACCCACCAAATCATCCTCAACGTTGCATATAAAAGGAGGAGACCTCAAGTCATTTTCAACATATTCTCATCTCACATCTCTCTCTCCTATTGTGATTGGGTACGCATATATGGGCAGCTTTCTCTCACATGTGCGAAGGAAGAAAGATGAATTTCTGTTTCACTGCATTGACCAGTGTTGACCGAGTTGCTGGGAGGCTATTTGACTACGTTTACCTGTTTCGACTTCGGTTTGGGTGAGGTATATCTGTCCTAGCAGGCTGCAAATTTGGGCACTCAAATCGAGGCAATCTGACCTCTCCTTTGACCAATGTTGACTGTCTTAGGGCTGGTTGTAGAGTTGACTTTCGTTGACCAATTTTGACTAGACTATTTCACACTGTTTTGGGATGATTAGACTTGTTGTTGGACGTCAAAGTTGACTGGGTTTGAACGAGTTGAATAGAGGAAAAATTCTTCCCTATTTGACCAACGTTGACTTTTCTAGTTAGGGTTTTTGTTGCTATCATAAATTATCAGATTTGTAAATTGTACTATCTCTCTCTGTTGAACTATTGAAAAATATAAGAAGAATTGATCAAGGGTTTCCCCACATTGGGGTTTGTCCCTGGCTGGTGCCACATCTTGTGTCCTCTTGTCTTGGCTTGTCTTCTACTATTTATGTTTATGTTCTATCTGCATTTGACTATCATTTTGATGTGATTAGGCTAATAAAGAAATTGAAGTAAAATTTCTCTTAAGCATTGAACATACCATTGTTACCTAAAATTAACATGGTATTAGCGCTGAGGTGAAGACAAAGCCCAAGCAAGAGTGAAAGAGAAATCACCAAAGACAGTTGGACATGGACAAAAGGCTCAATGGGTTCCTCATCCAACTTCCTGGCTGAAGACAAGCTCTGTGAAAAATTTAACTATCATGGATGGAAGATGTATCTTGATTTGACCTTGGAAGAACAACAAGTGTTGGATTATGTGAAGGGTAAAATCCCTGAGCCTCCTTCAAATGCATCGGCTGCTGTGAATACCAAGTACAATAGGGCTAAAGTCAAAGCAAAGAAGATGATCATATATTCCATTGACAAGCGTCTGGTGGCCTACATCTCTGATTTGAAGACCTCCAAGGAGATTTATGACAAGGTGATCAACATGTTCAGGGTTAGTGATTCTAATCAAGTTTTATTTCTCAAAAATAAGTTGAAGGATATTAAGAAGGGCAAGGATGAGGATATTCAATCCTACTCCTTAAGGATCACTAAGATCAAGAATGATCTACTTTCGATTGGAGAAGTCATTTCTGACAGGGAACTTACTATCACTACCCTTGGAGGACTCCCACCCGAGTGGTATATATTTAGAACCACTATTCTCAATAATGATCGAATTCGAGGGTTTGAAGAATTGATGTCAAGATGCATTCAAGAAGAAACAAGAATGGTGGAGCAAAAAATGTCTTCTAGTAGAAGCGACCCCACTGCATTCTTCGCTCATGCCAAAAGGAGAAATAATACAGGGTCTAAAGGTCATTTCAATGGAAAACCTGGATCTAAGGGATGAAGGAACGACACGTGCTTTGTTTGCAATAGTTTGGCCACTATGCAAGGGAGTGTCCAAATAGAAAGGACACATCACATGATGATGATCACAATCATTCTAGGGGAAAATTCAATCACAAAGATCAAAGGAATGGCAGGTACAATGGCAAAGGAAAAAGGAATGTGGGACATCAAGGAAATGGTCGACCCTCCAACAAAGTAAGGAAATCCAAGTATGAAGAATTAAATGTTGTTAACAATAAGCAAAAGGAGTATTATCTTATATGGGCCCTCTCCACTACCTCTCCACCGAACACTTTAGGGAATTGACTAATTGATAGTGGTGCCTCAAGGCACTTCACTGGATACAAGGAAGCTCTCTCTAATCTGATAGATGAGACAAACTTGGATATTATCCTTGGAGACGATGCCACCTATCCCGTGAAGGGAGTAGAAAATGTTACCCTTCAATTGAATCAAAGTAACACTATTCATTTACAAGAAGTACTATATGTACTTGATCTCAAGAAGAACTTGGTGTCTATTTCGACAATGGAAGACAAAGGATACAAGGTGGCATTCATCAATGGAAAGGTACGTGTTTGCAAAAGAAATTTTAAAGATGCTTTTACTCTTTGCATCAGGGTTGACACTTTGTATCAAGTTGGAGGAAGTCCATTGGGAGTTATGTCTTATGACACATCTCTACAATCTGAAGTATGGCACCAGAGGTTTGCCCATCTTCATTATAAGGCTCTACGTAATGTGAGACAGATGGTCACAGGTATGCCCGAGTTCAAAGTAAAGCACGCAGGTGTATGTCCGGGATGTACCAAAGGAAAACTTACAAGGGGACCATTCCCCTCAAGTAATAACAAGACCAAAGATATATTGCAATTGATCCACTCCGACATATCTGGTATGATGTCCGTAAACTCTTTGGGATGGTACTTATATTATCTCACATTTATGGTTGATTATTCTCGCAAGACCTGGATCTACTTCTTGACAAAGAAGGATGAAGTGTTCACCTGGTTCCATCACTTCAAAGCCATGATCAAAACCAATCCGAGAAGAAAATTAAGATATTGAGGACTGATAATGGGATTGAGTACGAATCAAATGAATTCCATGATTATTGCAGAGAAGTTGGCATTAAGAGGGAGACTAAAACACCATACACTCCCGAGCAGAATGGTGTAACTGAAAGGAAGAATCGTATTATTGTAGAAGTTGTTCCTGCCATGCTTCATGATCAAGTGCTTTCGAAGTTCCTATGGGTTGAAGCTGCAAATATCGCCTTGTATGTTCAAAACCAATGCCCTCATTAAGCATTGGACTCTAAGACTCTCGAAGAAGTGTTCATTGGTAAGAAACCCGATGTCTCTCATTTTAGAATTTTTGGAAGTCCCATATATTTTCATGTGTTGAAAGAGAAAAGAAGCAAATTGGGTGCATCAGGGAAGAAATGAATCTTTTTGGGCTATAGTGAAAATTATAAGGGTTATAGAATTTATGTGGCTGGTCAAAGGGAAGTTGAGATAAGTCATGATGTCACCTTCGACGAAGATATGGCCCTCAGCAAGATCAACAACCTTCCTATCCCAAGGAAGGACAAAGAAGCTAACACCGGAAAACAGGGTGCAAAAGAAGATGAAACAATGCCGAATGTTGATGAACCTATGGATCCTATTGATCCTCCTCCTCCAAGAGGAGACCCTCATGGCTTAGGGAGACTCTCGAAGATGTCGAGATACATATTTCACCAAGGGGGACTTTTCGTGAAAGCAAGAAGCCTAACAGGTATCAAGGATACTTGACCATCATAAGCACTATCATTCAAAATGAGCCTTCATCATTCGAAGAAGTCATGAAGCATCAAGTATGGAAGGATGCTATGAATGAAGAATATGAGTCAATTATGAAGAATGATGTCTGGGATGTGGTTCTTAGAGCCTAGGACAAATCGGTTGTCACCTCTAAGTGGATCTACAATATCAAGCATGGAGCTGATGGAAGTGCAAAAAAGTTCAAGGCTTGCTTTCTTGCTCGAGGCTTCTCTCAAAAAGAAAGTGTAGATTACGATGAGATATTTGCACCTATTTCTCAATACACCACCATCCACTTGATCATAGCCCTTGCTGCCTCACAAGGATGGAACCTACATCAGATGGATGTCAAGACCGCTTTCTTGCATGGTTCGATCAAAGAGGAAGTCTATGTGGAACAACTTGAGGGGTTTGAGGTTCATGACATGGAATCTCATGTATGCAAGTTTAAGAAAGCTCTCTATGGCTTGAAGCAAGCACCCCGATCTTGGTATGAGAGGATTGATAGCTATCTGATGAAGCTGAGATTCACCAGAAGTGAAGTCGATCTGAACCTTTACTTTAAGGTTGAAAATGATAAACCTTTCATACTGGTACTTTATGTGGACGACCTCTTTCTGACAGGTTTAGACCCTCTCATTCACAAATGTAAGAGGGAGTTGGCTTCTGAATTTGAGATGAAGGACCTAGAACTGATGCACTACTTCCTAGGGTTGGAGGTCTGGCAAAAGCCAGGAGAAATTTTACTATCTCAAGGAAAATATGTTGTGAAGATATTGGAAAGATTTGGGATGGTGGACTGTAAGCCTGTGACTACCCTAATGGAACTTAACTTTAAGAAATTATGGGGTAGTATTTCCGGGCCTCAATTGGGAATTCTTCTGAGTATCATCAACTCATAGGAGCACTGATGTTCATGGTGAACCCCCGTCCAGACATATGTTTTGCAATTAACACGTTGAACCCAATTTATTGGTTGAGCCTCATCATATACATTGTATTGGTGCCAAGAATCTTTTGAGTTATCTTTGGGGCACAATCACTCATGGACTGAGATACACTACTGGTTGATGTGAGGCTACATGGTTATTCTGATGCTGATTGGGCTGGTAGTGTGGTGGATCGAAAGAGCACTT